>SEYY01015874.1:0-2500 GCA_009176605.1 Armadillidium nasatum | reverse complement strand
TATTATTATCCTCGCATCTCAATCCCAAATAAAATAAAAGGATAGAACTTAAATTTATATTTGCTTGGGTGTATAAAAAATTTCCATATTTCATTCTTCGTACATATATATTTTAAATTGTTCACATTTTGTGCGAAGTCTGATAATTTATATTTTTAAATTTTACACCTAAGCACAAATTTTCATATTAACTAAAATATTCCTTCATTTTTATATTTAGTTCTATCTGGTGGCGAGAGGCTTGCTGAAGGGAAGCTGCACTGCCTTCTACAAGGAGCTTTTCCTTCGTATTCCTGGGAATTTCCGAAGCATCTAGTGTTCGAATTTATATTTGTTCTCTTTTTAAAGAGAATTTTAGAAACTTTGGATGTTAATAAATTTATTATTTTAATCGGATATTCTTTGGAATTTTTTCCTGCAGGCTATTTATATATATTTTTCGCTACATGGAACCCCTGGCGGGACTCGAGGTGCATTGGTCAATTAAGTTAAATCTGTGCAGTCTTCTTCCCTTCGCTTGCAGTTGGTGGGCTTTCAAAAGTTTAAGCGGTAAGCTTTTCTATATTTATATTTAAAAGTTCTCTTACTAAAAATTTAGTAGAGGTGAAAATTTTTTCTTGCAATATTTAAATTCATATTTTTTCTGGAGCTTAGTTCAAGGATTTATATCTGCATTGTGGAACTTATATTTAAATATTCGAACTTTGCTTCAAATTGAAATTTTTCATTTGAAATTACTAAAATTAAATTTTTTGGTACTTCGATCTATTACATAGAATCTCAAATTATTCATATTTGGCAATTTGCTTACTAAATTAATCTCTTTATTAATTTGATATTTTGTGTACAGATTTTAATAACTATTTTAGTTATTAATAAATTGAGCTATTAAGCTTTAACTTATATTTTGAAATTTCCTAAATTTTTTAATTCAGGGAATTTCTGGAAACATTTTTTTGTGTATTTCGAAATTATATTTCATTTATAAAATTAAAAGCCTTAGGCTTTCATTTAAATTTAGTTCTTTCATTATTTTCAAAAATTTCAACATTTTTGAACTTAAATTTTACATCTTTGAGCTACTTTAAATTTTTATATCATGCACGATTTTTGAGAAATCTAATTACTTATAAATTTAAAATGTCATTGAGTCTTCATTCCTTTAGAAGGAAACATTATCGTACTAAAATAATTCAACTTAATATTGACATTAAAAGATGCCTAGACAATTATTCACCATCTCAAAAGCAACTTTTAATAAGAAAATTAAATTCCTTATCGGGATATTTAGAAGATTTAAATTCCCGAATTCAGTCCCTAATTTGGGATGAAACTAAAGAAAATAACAAAACATTATTTGAAAATGAGTTAGACGAGTGTAATTTTTACGAAGATAAAATTATTGAATCAATTTCATATTTAAAATGTAATTTAAAATTGGAGGTGATTAATACTTCTGAATCACAGCATAGTTTAAACTCTCATGAAGCTCCTTTGAGTGAACTTGTCGAAAAGGAGAAAACTTTAGAAAAATCTTTTCAGGATTTTGAAGTCACAACGAATGTTCATTCAAATTTTTGTCCAAGTTTTCCACTTCAAAGTGAAGTTACTCATTGCACAGTTTATTACAGTTATGCACAAAAACTTAGGGGATGACTTCTCAAGATTTGAGGCAAACTCCGGAAATTTTGTAAATAAGACGGTAGATGAAAATCTCCAAATGAACAATAAAATATTAAAAGAAAATTTTAATACATCTTGTGAAGATGAGAAAGATTTTGCAGGGACGGAGACTCTAATTTCAAATTTGAAATCACTTTCCGTAAATTCTTCGCAGTCTAATGTTGAAGTGGATGATGTGGTAGTCAGTGAGGATTCCTTGTATCCTTTTGTGAAGTCTTCTAGTTTTCGCAGGGTAAATATTTGCAAATATATTTCTAGTCTAAATTTAAATTTCAGGAAAAGACCTGAACAAGAGTAATATGGATTTTCCTATGTTAGTAACCCTTATTAATTCATCTCTTGATGAATTTTGGGATGAAGATCACGTTGCAAAGGTAAAGGAATATTATACCAAACTAGAAAGACGTAGGGAAAATTTAATTGAAATTTATGATACTTTGGATAAGGTAATAGGAATTTGAACCTTTAAATTTAGTAGGTAAATTTAACAATTTTATTAAATTTTCCTTAAAGGAAAATTTAATTCCCTCCTCCCAGTGTTGAGAATTTTACCTTTTCAAATTAAATAGAAAAGGTAGAAAAGGTAAATTTGTAAATTATGGACAGATTTTTTGGTGCTTGGTATTTTTAACGTACAAGCTCTTAAAATGCTTAAGAAACCAACCAACCAAGCATTTAACAATATTAAAGTCTATTCAATTTCATTATGAGTGATCAGGGATTGGACATATATTGACAAAGCCAGTGATAAATCCTGTCATATATTGGATTAGACTACAGCAAGTGATTAGATACATATTGACAAAGTCAGTCATTT
>SEYY01015872.1:7500-10457 GCA_009176605.1 Armadillidium nasatum | reverse complement strand
TATATATATTATATATATATATATATATATATATATATATATATATATATATATATATATATATATATATATATAGATTTAATGTGCGTGTGTGTGTTTAAAATATGAAAAGTTGACAAATAGGTTAAATGAATACGAATTGGAGAGAAAAATAAATTGTAGAAAAATAGTAAGGTAAAACTTTTTATCAAACTAAATCTTACGAGAGCTTGAACGAATACAATCTCAAAAAATATATTACGTGAACCGTCCCACGCTGTTTTTATATTGAAACGATGTATTATTGTTTCATACAACTACTGCCTATGATCTAGAGTATCTCGCATGTTTTGAAAATGGTTTGAATGAGTTTTATTGTGTTTATTTTTTTATTTTATTTTATAATAATGATCTCATTCATGGGTTACTAATTACCTTTTTTCCTTGTTATTCACATTAAATCATTGTAATATATATTATATATATATATATATATATATATATATATATATATATATATATATATATATATATATATATATATATATATATATATATATATATATATATATATATATATATATATATATATATATATATATATATATATAGGAATACGTGACACGTATGCCCAAAAAAACACCCCCTTCCTTGTTCCGGGCCATGTGCCTACCTTCGAGTGCCAGAGATAGATTGGAAGGGCCAAAGAGTGCCGGAAGTACTTGTATGGGTATATGGGCGAGAGACATATTGTTCAGAAAGAAATGCGGAGAAATTTGGCTAATGGAGAATGGCAGGGGTTGAGCGAGTAGATGGGGTAGTGTAAATGATGGGGGAATCCAGTGATAGGTCGAGGGGGGAGGGAGCTTCATAGTTACTGAGTGTGAAGGTCGAGTTTGATCCACTTATTTATGCTAACTTTATTATTATTAACATTATTATTAGTATTATTATTATTATTATTATTATATTATATATATATATTATTATTATTATATTATTTATTATTTATATTTATAATTATTTATTTATACCTTATTTTATTATATTCTATAATATATATATATATATATATATATATATATATATATATATATATATATATATATATATATATATATATATATATATATATATATATATATATATATATATATATATATATATATATATATATATATATAAAATTTTAATAATAATAAAATAATAAAAATAATAATAAATAATAATAATAATAATAATAATAATAATAATAATAATAATGAATCATAACAAGGCATAAATCAGATAAATAATGTGCAGGTAATTAAAAAATGATAAATGGAGTTTATATCTTTTGATTTATACATATATTATATTATTATTATATTATTTTATTATTATTATTATTATTATTATTATTATTATTATTATTATTATTATTGTGAGCGTGAAAAGAAATGATGAAAAGATTTCAGGTATTGATTAAAAGAAAGGGTAACATGGGGTATTTTTCAGGGTTGAGGAGCCCGTAATTTTTTTTTTTTTTTTTTTTTTTTTTTTTGACCCACTTTAACTCTGGTTGAGACTCCAATATTAAATAAACATATATTAAATTAATTTTAAAATATTATTATTTTAATTATAATAATATTTTTTAAATACCAGGCTCCAGCTCCGATTCCAGCTAAGTCTCTCCGGCTTCAGCTCTGGCTCCGACTCCAGCTCCAGCTCTCCGGCTCCGGCTCCAGCTCCGGCTCCAGCTCCGCTCCAGCTCCGACTTCAGCTCCAACTAGGGGCTATACCATTTCAAAGTTGTATTTCTCCTATTCCGTCTTTTAAATTTGTCTCCGGCTTCGGTTTGTGGTATAAAAATTGACGGAAGTGATACTCGTATTTAGAGTTATGTAATGTTGAAATGTAGTGGAAGATGTTACTCAAGTTTCAAATAACATACAAGTAAATTATATAAGTGTTACAGGGGTATTGATATAGAACTTATAAGGATGAGGTTTGTTTGTATGTTGTATTGCGATGTGGTGTTTGAAAATGTGGAAAACAACATAATTTAACGTATGAAAATATTTTGTGGTGTATGATTTTAGTGTTAAGATTCTGTTATGAAAGGATGACTTAAAACAAAGTAAAATTATGTATAGTAGTTTAATTAAAATATTAATGCGTAATAATTAGAGGAAGAATCATACTTTCTGTTAATGGAAGTGAATTTTGAAGGCCTAATGTGTTATACAAATATGAATTTACAAGAGGTCGAATGAGGAGTGGGCATAGTCTACCGTATCTCTTAAGCTTTTATATACTTTGTATGTAAGAAAATGACCTTTTTATAAATAATAATAATAATAATAATAATAATAATAATAATAATAATAATAATAAAAATAAAAAAAAAATAACTAATAATAATAATAATAATAATAAAAATAATAATAATAATAATAATAATAATAATAATAATAATAATAATAATAATAAGTGTTATTTTCCGGAAATTCATTTTTAACCAAAAATTTTAAAGCTCTTACGCAAAAATATATCCCTCGCTACACCCGTTAGTAGTGGATGCATAGCATGAGGTAATAAATAATATAATAATAATAATAATAATAATAAATAATAATAATAATAATAATAATAATCTTAATTCAAGATACACCAGATGGTAAGGAATACAAGAAACATTACTAAAAATATTGATTTAAAACCTATATATCACATGTATGATGAAAGTGGGTATGAAACTAATAGTAATACCCAGGCATGTGAACAATATAAAAAAAAAAAAAAAAAATATTTAAACAATAAATATTTAAACAAACTAAAAATAAATAAATAAATAAATTTTCAATTAATAATATAGATATTTATAAAAAATGTCGTCTACAAAAATGATAAACATTATTTTAACATTAGAAGATCATAATAATAATAACAACAAATACGAGGAGAATAGTAATAAAGATAATAATTAATAATAA
>SEYY01015870.1:15000-36559 GCA_009176605.1 Armadillidium nasatum | reverse complement strand
GGTATTCCACAGAAGCTAAGTTAGAGCGTAAGCCACGGATGTTGGTGAAGTGTACAGAGAACCCACGTCTGCGCACACCAGCCATTCTTCACAAACACCTGCGTTCAAAACAGACAACAAACAGCCAATCTAGCAAACTGACAAACACAAACAATCACACGAGCAAATAGACAGACTAACGAAGAGACAAACAAAAGAAAATAAAAACTGAAAATGCTTAGGTTAAAAACAAATATTAAAACGTTAAAAACACAAACACAAACAATCACACGAGCAAACGGTCAGACAAACAAAGAGACAAACAAAACAAAATAAAAACCGAAATAATACTTATGTTAAAAACAAATATTAAAACGTTAAAATCAACTATGGAACTATATAACTTAAAAACTATTACTGTTTAAAACAAAATTTTCACTAAAAACTTATCTTAAAATTTATCAATCACGTTGATCTCGTTGTAAATTAAACCACGATAGATACTAAATTTTAAAACGCAAAAAAATTTCTAAAACAATGGTTTTGATGGTTCACTAGGAACGGTCAAGAATATGACTGCTTCTTTATTACTTAAATCGGGGGCTGCACCTAGATTTTTATCCCCAAGACAGATTCCCTTTGCACTTAAACCATTAGTGGAGACTGAGATTAAAAGATTGGAAGCTGAGGGAACTTGGGAAAAGGTTCCTTATTCCGAGTGGGGGACTCCTTTAGTTCCTTTAGTAAAAAGTGATGGGGTTAATTTGAGGTTGTGTGGAGACTACAAGGTGACTGTAAATCCTCAATTGCATGTTGCACAGCATCCATTGCCGCGTCCAGAGGATATGTTTGCTGCTTTGGGTAATTGTACAGTTTTTTCTAAATTAGATTTAAAACAGGCATTTCAACAGTTGCCCTTGGATGAAAGTTCACAGAATATTTGTACCTTGAATACACACATGGGGTTATTTAGACCTAAGAGATTGCCATATGGGATTGCCAGCAGTCCAGCACTGTGGCAACAGACAATGGATAAAGTGTTTAATGGTTTAACTGGCACTTTTTGCTTTATTGATGATATTTTAGTTGCAGGAAAAGATGTAACCCAACACAATGAAAGATTGGAAAAAGTACTGGAACGTTTAATTAACAGAATATGGTTTAAAAGTAAAGATGGAGAAATGTAAATTTGGTGTGAATAGCATAGAATATTTAGGATTTAGAATTGATTCTAAAGGTATTCATAAAACAGATGATAAAATAAAAGCTATTAAAAATATTGAAGTTCCCACTGACGTTAAACAGTTACAAAGTTTTTTAGGTCTGGTAACTTTTTACGCTAAATTTGTACCAAATCTGGCAACTCTTGCCAAACCTCTTTATATTCTTTTGTGTAAAGATGTACAATGGAATTGGACGAACGATTGTCAACAAGCTTTTTTAAACATTAAATGCGAATTAACTTCTCCTCGTTTCTTAACTCATTACAGACAGGACTTGCCTCTTAAATTGGTTTGTGATGCATCACCCATCGGAGTTGGTGCTATACTTTCTCATATCTTTCCAGATGGTTCAGAGAAGCCAATAGCTTATGCTTCCCGTACTTTATCGAAAACAGAAGAAAAATATTCTCAAATAGATAAAGAAGCTTTAGCTCTTATATTTGGGGTTCGGAAATTTCACATGTACGTATACGGCAGACATTTCACATTGGTAAGTGATCATAAGCCATTATTAGCATTATTGGGTGATAAAGTGGGCTTGCCAAAGTTAGCAGCATTACGGTTGCAAAGATGGGCAGTTCTTTTAAGTGCCTACTCCTATACTTTGGAGTACAGATCTTCAAAGGACGTTTCTAATGCCGATGTATTATCACATTTACCTTCTGATGAAGAAGGGTTGGTTAAATCCATAGATAAAAATGTTCTTTTAATGAATAGAGTTTTGAGAAATAAATTTAGTGTTTTAACTCCTAATTTACATTCCAAGATTTACACAAAGCAGATGAAGCAACTGGAAGCTACCAAAGTTAATAGATCTTTTGATACCGGTTCGGAGGTATTTTTCAGAAGCTACCAATCTCCAGTTAAGTGGAAACCAGGTACAGTGTCGAAAAAAATGGGAAACCTTCATTACGAGATTGCAACAAAAGATGACAAAATTTTAAAACGACATGTTGATCAACTTCTACCGCAACCTATCACCAACATAGAACCTGTTCCTACTACAACTTCTCTTAGGTGAAGAAATGCAACAGGATACATCAGTTGTTCCAGTAGGATCTCCCGTTTCTGCAAGACGGATTTTACCACCACGTACTACAAGAGGTGTTCCTCCAGGTCGTTTTACTTATACATAATTTTATGTATGCCCTATTTATTTTTTTTAGGGGGAAAGGAAATGTTATGTATGTAATAATAAATATTCCTATATATATATATTTAGTTGGTTTGAAATAATATACTACCCATTGTCGGGTAACAAATTATGAATTTTGAGACACTCTTTCATTCTTCTCTATGTCGTGAAGACATTAAAACTTAAACTTAAATGTGTTTGATTTGGCGACGATGTATGAGATATATTAAAATATATACTGTGTATAATTAGTGTCTTATACTATTAACAGGTACGTGCTCTCGTGTATATAACAATATATATATATATATATATATATATAATATATAATAATATATATATATATATATATATATATATATATATATATATATATATATATATATATATATATATATATATATTATATATATATATATATATATATATATATATATATATATATATATATATATATATATATATATATATATATATATATATATATATATATATATATATATATATATATATATATATATATATATATATATATATATATATATATATATATATATATATATATATATATATATATATATATATATATATATATATATATATATATATATATATATATATATATATATATATATATATATATATATATATATATATATATATATATATATATATATATATATATATATATATATAAACTTGCAGCCCCTCCTTGCCAAGTTTACACGAGCCACCACTGGTTAGGACCAACTCTGATCAATAATGGAGAATCATATATATATATATATATATATATATATATATATATATATATATATATATATATATATATATATATATATATATATATATATATATATATATATATATATATATATATATATATATATATATATATATATATATATATATATATATATATATATATATATATATATATATATATATATATATAACACGGTGGTCCAAAAAAAACACACTAATACTCTTGTAATTTCAGACCATTTGGTCTGGCATAGGCTTGGGATGTTTGACATTAATTTCCTTCTCAAGACCGACTCGCGGAAAACGTAACAATGTCCTTTATAGTTCCCATAGTATTGTGAATTTCAGGTATTATGTTCATATCATTTACTACCAGATTTAGTTTGTGAGAAGAGCAATGAAAGAACAAAGCTTTTTATACTTTTTCCGCAATATTGCTTGTACCCCACAATCTTTTCTAGATATCGTAGTACAGCTATCAAAATCCAAGCCCACGCATTTCTCGGGATCCTGTTCTCCGCTCGTGAAAATATCGTCAATGGCTTTCGCAATGGCTTTTTGCGTCAAGCGCTTCCAGTTCTACAAAGCCAATAAATTCCCCTTTGATTTTAACAGCCTCTTTGTCGAAATACCGCAACCCTATGTATAACTGTTTCTTTCCAGAAATATCAGAGGTTTCATCTGCTAGTAATCTATACGAGCACGCTTCATTGACATTATTAGCGATGTTTTCCATTATAATAGTACCACATAAATGATCTCATACAGAATCTGCATTGACTGGTAGGTGGCATTTTCTTCCCATGTTGAAAATGGTTTTTGAATGACTCGTCTCCAGCATCTATTCGTAAGCGGCACAAGTATTTCAGTACCCCCTCGTCATGATGCTTGACACGAGGAGATGAATCGTGCGTACCAGAAAATGTCACATAAAATTGTTGAAGATAATACCTCTTTATTTTTTTCTACGGGTTTCTTAGAAAACTGGTTAATTTGAATTTCTACCGGCACTTCTGTAGGAACAATCTTGCAGCTTCAACAGCAGTTTATGCAACTCGGTGCATGTATGTCCCTTATAAACCTCATGAACATCTTTATATTTAGTGAAAGGTCTTATTATTAAAAAGCCAAAGACCCCTCTGACCGAATTTTTATTTGGTGGAAATAAAATACAAAACTTGCAAAATGCTCCCTTTTGTCGCTTGGAGTATGCCAACTAATGAGAATGTCTCCAACCATTGATGATTAAATTTCCTCTTTAATTGGGTAGCATCTTCCAAAGAATTATAGGTCTTCGGTAGAATCCAACAACCTTTAAGTAACTGTCTCTTTTTCTCAGTCAATCATAGAAGACTCTCCAAAATATCTACCATTGTCATTTTCGTGACTGTCATCCACTGAAACGCCACCTCCAAAAACTGGAGTGGACTGTAAATAAGTTCACATTGAATGTTTATAACTTACGAGGCAAATCACAAAGAGCTCATCAGAAAATTAATTTGGTTTAATTTGTTCAAATACAAATAGTGACTATTTGACTTCAGAGTAATGACGTAACATTTATTTTTTATATTTATTTTTAGTTTTACTTATTTTCCAATAAATATATCTTATTACCTTTTTAAAATATATTTAAACCATTTAACACTGAAAGACTTAGGAAATTTTTGTTAAAGCTAAGAAACTATTTTAATTACACAGCAATGTTTTGTATTTTTAAAAGCAAATAACATGATTTTTTTGGGATAAACTTAATTTCAAATAACTTTTATTTTTTTAAATTTATTTATTTGCGATTTAATTAAATTTTAAATATGGTTAGGACCCACTCTGATCAATAAAGGAGAATCATATTCGTCGCTGTGAAATCAAACCGGCATATCTGCAAAAATTGAGTTTTTGAGATTTTGGTGTCAAAAGATTCCTTTTTTTCCGTCTATTTTTATGTCAAACCAGCATATTGCATAGTTGAATAAAAATCCGTCAGATGGCGTTGGGCCGGTATGCATTTACATGTAAAAAGCCCATTTGCGTAAACTTTAAAGCGCTCAGGTGGTAAATATGAATTTTGCAGATATGCCGGTTTGATTTCACAGCGACGATATATATATATATATATATATATATATATATATATATATATATATATATATATATATATATATATATATATATATATATATATATATATATATATATATATATATATATATATATATATATATATATATATATATATATATATATATATATATATATATATATATATATATATATATATATATATATATATATATATATATATATATATATATATATATATATATATATATATATATATATATATATATATATATATATATATATATATATATATATATATATATATATATATATATATATATATATATATATATATATATATATATATATATATATATATATATATATATATATATATATATATATATATATATATATATATATATATATATAAAATATAACATTTATATTATATTTAAGAAGTAATTCCGGTTTTTTTGGTTTCTTTTTTTTTGGGGGGGGGAGGGTTGTATCTCTCTTTTCTTTCTTCTTCGTCGTTCGGTTAAAAAGGATTTAGTCACTTTGTTAATTTATGGTTAGTAATATTTTAACAATAAAGAGTTTTGTTATTATTAATTTTCTCCTGGTCATATAATGTATTTTGTCATTCACAAACTACTAAACAGGTAGATAAATCGTCTAAAACTTAATATTCGTCGTTATATTATTGGTTCCATACATTACCTAAAATTAAAAAAGTTACCCTCTAATAATATTATTAATAATAAATTGTTAATTATTTTATTTATAAAATTAGATTTAATTTCCTTATTATAACTAATATTATTAACTAATAAATTCCAAAAATATTCTTTTAAATCAGCCTCTAAAGCCCATGGGTAAAATTCATTTTTTTTTCCTTTTCCCTTTCTGACATTTTACATTAACTATTAATTATTTTGTTTAGTTAATATTTATATTTCTTATACATAGATTATATCGTAGCGTTCACATAATGACGTCACAGGTATATAGTAACCATACAATTTAATTTTATTATATTATTATTATTCTCTTTTACGAAGAGCAAATTCAAAGAAATATTTCATCAAAACAGCTGACCTTATTAGATTGGAAACAAGTGTGCACGTCAGAAATTTTTTTGTTTCTCAAAAGCAAATTTATAAACGAACTCAAAACTACCAAATCTTTTTCGAAAACCTTAATAGTTTATGTACAGTATATATTCTCATATATAAACTTTATATTATTATTTATAATGGGACATAAATGAGAATTAACGTCTAATTTTAAACATTTATCTTGTAGTTCCACAAAAGGTAATGCAGCCGATTTTATAGAATGCGATGTTGCAAATCATGAATTTTCATATTATGAAAATATAGATATAAATATGTTAAACATTTTGAAGTGAAGCAGTATATTAATTTGCTTTATTAATATAATTAATATGTAAATATAAATGTACTTATTCTCAAATCTGATTTGCATCTATTTCATATAAGTAGATCTTGCAGACGAATATTGAAATGTATGCAGGAATGCCAACTATGAAATTTCATATTGTTTAAAATATGAAATAGTTAATTATTTTAGAGATAAGAATATATATTTATTTCCTTATTAATATATTTAATATGTGAATCCCAATATTAATAGTAACTATGGTTAAATAGGGATTATAATCTTCCATATAATTAAGTCTGGCATCGCGTACACTTTCAGCAGACGACTGAGGCAAAATAATGTGATTCACATTTTAACCACATTAAAAAAAGCATCATATATAAAAATTGAAGTACTAAACTCACTCTAAAATATATCCACCATAGTTAAAACATCTAATTGGATATAAAATTAGGTTTTATCCCTAGTATATATATATATATATATATATATATATATATATATATATATATATATATATATATATATATATATATATATATATATATATATATATATATATATATATATATATATATATATATATATATAAAATAAATAATAGGCAAGTTTCATTTGGTTCCCCTTAAATTAACAAATTAATGCCCAACTATAATAAAATTCTTTAAATAAAATATTACTATTAAAGAAATTCGTATTCGAGTAGTTCTATTATTTTTAATTAAAAACGTCGTTTGTATTAATTCTAAAGTCTGGATTGAGGGGAGGAAGGGGAGACAAAAAGTAGTTGTGCTCTTTTACATTTTTCTCCTCTTTGAAATACTTTATGTGAGGCTATGGAACTCTTGTAACGTATAAAATATTATTGCGTGGTATTTTGTCATAAAACCTAAAATTGTAATTGAGTGGCTATTTTCTTCTCTGAATGGTCCTTGTGAGGTTGCTTAAGATGGTACTTGCGTGGCTGTCTAGTTGTGTGTTTGGCTTTTAAATATTCTTGAGTGTTATTTTTGTCCCAGTGACTTGCAAAATATTTTTGTGTGATTTTTCAGTAAATGATACTTGAGTTGCCATTTCTGGTTCCTTTGAGGCTCTTACTTCCATTAGAATGATGTTCTTCTATTGTTACTCTTGTAAATTTTTCCCAATCAGTTATTCTTAAGCCTAGGGAATAGTATTGACAAATTACTGGAACTTCCATAATTCCAACTATATATTATTTTTATATATATAAGTAATTTATAAAAATTAAAACAACCTATACTATAACGTTGTATCTAAACAACGCTACCGAATTTTTCTTGTAATTTGTGTTAAAAAATGATAACATAAATCATTTATATTTATTTAATTATTGTACATCATTTTATTATTAATTTTAAATTAAAAAAATATTTATTTTATTTATGAAGGGGAGGCTTACATTTAAGAAAAAAAAATTTTTCATTCGATTCTCCTGAAAATTTCAGTATATATGGCTTTTTTCCCGACGAAAATAGTCGATTCCTAACGTTTTTACGAGAGATTTAATGTTTAGCAGTTATATGGGAATGTTTTTCAAAATTTAAATCTACGGTGATGCCACATAAAAAAAATTTTTGGTCTGAAATTTGGAACATATATTCCTTATTCTATTGGCTACAAAAACTTTTGATAGAATTTTGCTCCCAGAGTTACACAAAAAACAGTATTAGTCCAAGACTGACTCACTGTCGAAAGAAATTATTTTTTGGAAAAAAAAAAATTCAAATTTTCGAGGAAAAATATTTAAAAAAAAAAAAGTATAATTACTACGTAAATAAATTTTGGCATACTTATAGAAGAGTGTTGGCGCTACAAATTCTTCTTTATACTTTGTTCGATCTGATTTGTTTGTTCCGAGATATGATCTCTCCATTTTTAGAAAATTTTCAAAAATTTCAAAAGTTTGAGAGGCTATACCTTCCTTCAAACAATTAGCATTTAATAATGCTCTAAATAAATGCTGTAGACCTATCTCTCCTCTAAACAATGTCCAAATTTAATCAAAATTCTCGAATAGGATTATTTTTAAATAATTTTTTTCTCCGAAAAAAAAAAAAAAAAATTTCAAAAAAAAATTCGACTGAATATATCTTTTTTTTTGGACGTGATATCAAAAATCGTTTGCGACTGATTAAAGAGATTGGGGCTAAGATTGTTTAGGCCAATTTTCATCTCACGTGGAAAAATATTTTTTTAGATCTAATTCGTTTTTTCTTTTTTTTGTTGAAAAAAATGACCACTAATACCTATGAAACCGTTATAGACTCATAAAAACACTAAAAATTGACCATTTTCGTCGGGAAAAAAACTATATATACTGAAAATTTCAGCCAAATCGATTAAAAAATAAAAAAAAGCTGTGAAATGTAAGCCTCCCCTTTTAATTAAGTTTTTTTTCTTTTATACAGAAACGCCACTGCTCACGGGCAGAGCCCTTTTCATGGAGGGGGCACACACAGAGGAAGAAAGCTCACTCTAACATATCTAACGCACATCCCTCAGGTGGGCACAGACGGAAGCCTTGAAGAGTGGAAGATTAAATGCAGGAGGAAAAATAGATGATGGTAAAGAGTTTCACAGAATAGAGGTGGCTGGAAAGAAGGAGGCACCACAACGAGCTAGCCTGGGGTTTCCCACTTCCACACAAAATTTGTGCGAAAGCAGGGCACCCCTAGTGCAACGAGGACGACGCAACGGTGGAGGGATGCGAAAGGTCAATTCCCTCGAGCACCTGCCATTGTAGTACCTATAGAAAAGAGATAGTTCAACAACGTCACGTCGCAGAGATAGGGGGTCAAGAGAGTTTGAAAGTAGGGGATAGTTTATTAATCTTTTAGCTTTAGACTCAACCCTATCCAGAAGAGAGGAGGAGCTGGAGCCCCCCCATATGTGAGAACAGTACTCTATACAAGGGCTGATAAGACCCTTATATATTTGGAGTAACTGTTCCGAAGAAAAAAATTCTCGCAACCTGAACAGAATTCCCAGCTTCTTAGAGGCTGCTTTAGCAGCCATTGTGATATGATGTTTCCAAGACATTTTGTTGTTTATGTTTAGGCCAAGAATGTTAATGATATTTACAGGTGAGACGGGAGAGCCGTCGAAAAAGTATTTTTGGTCAATTAACTTACAATTACATTTAATTAAAAACCATTTTCTTTATTACCAAAAAAATATAAATATTTTAATGCAATTTTAGTTAACTTATTTATATATAAAGTATTAAAGAAAACGCTCAACTTCAGGGTTACTTATATATATATATATATATATATATATATATATATATATATATATATATATATATATATATATATATATATATATATATATATATATATATATATATATATATATATATATATATATATATATATATATATATATATATATATATATATATATATTGTAGTGAAATTACGACAAAATGGCGATTGATAAACAGATATTTTAATGAAGTGATGTATGGTGAAAATGTTCAGTCCAAAAATTGGTTGCCTTATAAAGAGACAACCAACATGTAAATTCTTTATACGTACAGAAATGGAGGTTTATCTGGATTCATTTTGGAAACACGACCTTTACAATTTCAGTTATCGGAAAAAATGTCAATTTCTTTAAAACAAATTTCCAGCGATCTTTGAAACCAACCTCTCGATTCATGACAAACAGAAAAATGACTTTGCATTTAATAATCTTTAATAATAAAAAATCGTGTTCCCAGAACACTAAACAAAAAAAAAAAAAAAAAAAATAATATTATATATATATATATATATATATATATATATATATATATATATATATATATATATATATATATATATATATATATATATATATATATATATGGTCAGACTGCACTTTGATATCCATAAATATTTCAAAAATTACAAAACGTACGTTAAAAAGGATAACATTTTTGGAATCCTTGGCGAATTTTGATTAAGGAAATTATAAAAGATGTGAAAATAAGTTTAAAAAAATTGTTTGTGTATAATAATTGAGAGAAATTCTGGCATTATTATTATTATTATTATTATTATTATTATTATTATTATTATTATTATTATTATTATTATTATTATTATTATTATTATTATTATTTAGTTTTTTAGCGTACCTAGTTCGACTTATCCTAACCTACATGACCGACGTTTACCGTGTGATACTGACCTAACTGATTGCTGGAATGTTGCCGTGGGATAAAGCCAACTGCTATATTACACCATATATATATATATATATATATATATATATATATATATATATATATATATATATATATATATATATATATATATATATATATATATATATATATATATATATATATATATATATTTCACATACTTTAGAATTTTCTTTTACTAAATCGCAAAATTTATCTTACCCTTAAAATTCGCGAAATTTTTATCTCAGAAAAAAAAAAAAACATATATATATATATATATATATATATATATATATATATATATATATATATATATATATATATATATATATATATATATATATATATATATATATATATATATATATTGCAGGGGAAGAATAACGCCTGGTGCCAGTGTCAGTGCCAAGTGAGGGGAAAAGTGAGGGGAATGAGTGTGAAGTGAGGGAAAACCATGGTCATTCATGAGTTTTTTGGGGTGGAGACCCCCTCTGAGGTTTGAATGGGGCGAAGCTCCCCTTTCATGGCCTTTCGTGAGGTATTTTAATTCGATTAATAGGATAATCGATCGATTAATCGGATAATCCGATAATTAATCCGAATGATCAGCTAATTAATTATGTTAACCTCTTAATCCCCGCCCCTTTTTTACACTTGTCCCATTAATCCCCGTCCACTTTTACCTTTTTTCCCACTGTCAGTGCCGCCATGCACGTGCCAAGCCTTATTTGGTAGTGGCAGGGCCTAACTTATGATCTTTACTGAGTGCCTTTTCTAGCACTTGGCGCTCATCCTACACCACGTCCCCTTGGCCTGAGAGGATTGCCAGTGCCAATTGGCACCGAGGAGTGACCGTTGGCACTGAGGGTAATGCCAGTTGGCATTAAGGAGAGTGCAGTTTGCACTGAGGATAGAGTCAGTTGGCACTGATGGGAGTGCCAGTTGGCACTGAGGGTAAGGCAACATCCAGCAGCATCCAGCTACATCCGTGGACCAATGAGAATGCAGCTACTCTCGATGATGACATCATCTCCGCATGCGTACACACCTTTCCCTGTGACGTCATGCACGGGCTATCTTGAGACTATGACGTCATCCGACCGTTATTTTTTCTTCATCACGGGATTATTCTAGATCACGTGGTTTTTATTTCCGTAGATTTTTTTTCTCTTTACTACTTGATTTCTGTACGGTATTTTGATCACGTGGTTTCCACATCTTGAATTTGATTTTGAATTTTCCCGCCATTTTTGCCTTTGACCGCAGCGCCATCTATTGAGTAAAAATCAAACTTCCTCCGATATTTATAGTAAGTACTTAAAACTTTTGTGAGACCAGGATTCGAAACGTCGACCTTCTGGTTTGAATTCCATTATGCTACCACTATACCAACTTGATCATACTTTGGAATGTGAATTGTTCTATTCACGCGCCACGTTTTCGAATTTGAAATCGCTAATATTATTATTAATTGTATAATAATCATCTATTGTTACATAATAATTATGGTTATTACGTTTTTCAATTTTTCTTGTCATTGACTCTCAGATCCATAACCGCGGGAAGGACCCCCCCGCGCGTGGGGCAGTGCGGCGTAGTATTCGCGGGAAGTGACCGCATGTCGCGCTATCCGGCGAAATATTCGGCGGCGCGCGAACGCATGCGCAAACATTCATGACGTCATCATTACGTGATAATTTATTTTTTAGATGGAATATTTACCACTTCAAATATTATGACGTCATGATCATAAATTCTTGTGACGCCATGCTTTTTCTTTTTTGTTTACACACTCGGTAAGAGGGGAGTGCCAGTGTCAGCGAAGCTGGCATTGAGGATAAAAAATCATACGTTAACTCACTGGTTACATCCAGATATAACCCTGATGACATCACCTACGCATACGCAAACACACATACACCTTACCTTGTGACATCATGTTAGCATTTTCTAACATCTTATACTTTCTAGTAAGTTGCACCCATGCTAAGTCATGTAACAGACTCGGTAAGAGGGGAATGACAGTGTTAGCGAAGCTGGCACTGAGGGTAAGACAACACACGATGCCTCATTGGCTACATCCGGATAGAGCCATGAGCCAATCAGGATGTAGGCGCTCTCGGTGATGACGTCACCTACGCATGCGGAAACACACACACACACCATATGCTGTGTCGTCATGGCATGGGCAATCATGAGACTATAAATAGATTTTTCTTATCACGTAATCAATATCAGGTGACCTTAAATCCTAAGACAGACGCACGGAATAACGCAATGAGGCCCACCAAAGCGTGCATAAACATTCATGACGTCATAATCACGTGACATTTTATTTTTACCACTTTCAAATGCAAATTTAAAATATAAGGACGTCATGATCATATTTTTTGTGACGTCATACTTTTTCTTTATTTATGTGCATTCAAGTCCCGACTTGTAACTTTTCTTATTTAACTTAAACAAATATCTAGGTATTTTCATTTAATTTTTCTATTTTTTCTTTTTTTTCTATTTTCCTTTTTTTCTTTTTCCTTTTAATTTTTTAAAATAACTTATTTTCAAATTTTTTTTTTTTTTCTTATATTTTCTTTTTTTATTGTTTCCGCTGTTACCAAATACAATCTTTACCACCTTCTTCTCGCATAAACATATGCGCAAGTACCTACAATCCCACATAACTACATCGAGGACATCACCATTCTTCCCACATTCTTGAAATTTTCATGGTAACAAATTCCAACCATTATTCTAATCGCAGGACTTTGAATTTTTTTCCTACTTCTTCGTTCATGCACGTAGTAAAGTACGTAATACGTATAAGGACTCAGTCATATCCACATACACTCACCCAATCACATTCGCATACACAGCAATTGTAACCAACTTAGACCAGTTAGTTTAAAATTTTAACATTACATACACTATTATACTTTTCTTATCAAAGATAAATTCATGTATATTACTTCTAACAAACACATCACACTCATTTAAAGCTATTAACCTACGCATCAATCTTAATATATTTATCCCGCAAAATATCTCCCTAACTCAAACTGAAAATCTTTATTTACACTGTATTCATGCTCTGTGAAATAAGTTCTAAAATATTTTAAAAAAGTCATCTCTTGAAAAGAAATAAAGAAAAATTTATTATGGAATAAGGTTAGAAATAATAGTTTGAAGAAAAACGGAATAAAGATCAAAGCAACATGTGTATTGCATTAAAGAAATAGAGTCATGAAATGAAAATTATATGGTGTAATATTAAGTAAATGTTGTTTTCACTCGTATAAAATCCAAATTATGGTATTGATTTATTATGTAATAAGAATTTTTTTTTATAAATACATTAAGTATTGTTATAGAATGATGTAGATATTAAACATTTGGAACAGGTATTTTAAACACATGGCTATACGGTAAATGTGGCTAACCAAAAACATAAAATATCAGAATTTGTAGGGGGTTACGTAGTGACCATTCACGTGGTTATGACTTCATAGGCATATGGTCTCCTTTTAGAACTTTGGCTATAGTGAGTTAAATTAAATAAGTATGCAAATGTAGTGAGTCAAAAACATGAAATATCAGGAATTGATTGAAAAAAATACAACCAACCACGTGGCTATGACGTTATAGACCACATGAATATTTTGTGTTACCTTTCAGCAAATATAAAAAGCATGTTAAATATCGGGGAAAAATAGATCCAATGACGTCACTTAGTTAAGAAAAATAAAACAGTTCCACGGTTTATAATTCAGGTTAGGACTTGAAAGCAATACGTTCAAAGAAAGAGCTATGACGTCACATAAATTTATGGTGGTGATGTTACAAACATAAATTCATATGAATATAATAACTCGAATACATAGTAATAAAAAAATGTATGACGTCACAATATTTACATTCGTATTAGAAAATATGATGATAAAAAGTTTAGATATATTTTGAAAGATGTAGTTAAGAAAAGAATATAAGGTTCTATAAATGACACGTTAGAGATGATGAAAGGATATCGAAGTAATAAAAGTTTGGCGGTATATGGAGATTAAATTTTTCGTAAAAATATGATATCAGATATATATTTTTTTCTCTTTAATACACATTGTATATAACTTAACATACAATTTATACCCTAATCACACCCTCCAACATATAACTTATTCTCCATGTACCACCTGACTTTTAACATTTAGACAAGGTCGAACACAAATCATCAGCTCTCTAAAATGTAATTTATAGATCCTTACATACATTTCTTATCTAATCCGCCCGAAATATTTCTTAACTCACCATGGTTCACTAAATTTTTTATCATTAAAACATGATCAAAGACACTGACAACTCTCCAACACGTAATTTATAGATATTGACATGTATTTCATTACATAATCAGCCCGTCATTTACCTTAAGTTGAAAGTGGAGAAGTAAGTTAAATGTCTATGAGTTTATGCTGAATATTTATGTAAAGATCTGTAATTTGTATGCTAGATAGATGATGGAATGACTCTGCTCATGCCTTAGTGATAAAGTTAAGTCATGCTTTGAGAATCAAATCAAATGTTGAATAGTTTCGAGGTGAAAAATAAATGAAAAGTTCTATGACTTGCGTACCAGATAGATACGAGGATGACTTTGTTCTTACATTCAATACAAAAGTTAGATTAAATAAAGAGATTTAAGTTATATGTTGGGGGGATTAGGGTATGAAGTGCAGATTAAGGTTCAATGAATGCTGCGTTAGAGAGCAATAGGCATATCTTTGATCAAGTTTTAGTGATAGAAAGTTAAATGGGATATTGAAAAATAAGATATATGATGAAAGATTTAGATAAGAAATATATGTGGGCCTCTATAAACTGTATGTTAGAGAGATGATGACATCTGCTCGAAGTTTTTAAAGTCAGGTAGTATGTGGTACTTAAATCACATCTTGGAGGGAATATTGTATGAAAAATATTTCAAGTTCTTTAAATTGCGTGCTAATAGAGATGTCGGAATATCTTTGACCATTCCTATGCGAAAAAAATTTGTTAAATATGAAGAATTAAGTTAAATGGTTATGAGTTTATTGTGAATGTTAATATAAAGTAGCGCAATTAGTGTGCTAGATAGAAGATACCATGTCTTAATGATAAAGTTAAGCTAACCGTGGAGAATCAAATTAAATATTGAATAGTTTTGAGGTGAATAGTGAATGAAAAGTTCTATGACTTGCGTACCAGATAGGTAAGAGGATGACTTTGTTCATACAAAAGATTCAAAAGGTAGGTTAAACATAGGGATTTAAGTTATACATTGATGTGGCTTACGGTGAAAATTTATGTAGGTACAATAAAATATAAGTTAAAGAGATGACTGTATGCCTTTGATCATTTTTTATTGATAAAAAGTTTAGCGTACTATGATGAATTAAGATATACATTGAAAGAATTAGATAAGAAATATATGTAATTCCCTATAATTTGTATGTTGGAGAGTGGAAAACATTTGTTTGGTTTTGTCGAATTATTAAAAGTAAGACTATATAAGGAGATTAAGATTTAGGTTGAAGGGTATAGGGAATGGAATGTGTGCTAGAGAGATGTCTTTAATTATGCATAAGTGTTTAAAAAGTTAGATTGTATATTGAGTTTTAAAGTAAATGTTGTGGAACTTAGGGTTAGAAATGTATATGAAAGATCAAATAATTATTTACTATAGGGGTTACCATGGAGATTCAAATTATATATTAAATAGTTTTGGTTGAACAATGAGTGTTATGTTCTGTAATTTGTATGTCAGATTGATACTAACATGCCTTTGTTCATGCATTAGTGATATAAGAAAGTTTAATGTTTAGATTTACGACGCATGCTGCGAGACTTAGAGCAGAAACCTACAGAGTGTCTATGATGAGCGTTTTAGAAATGTCTGAATGCAGTGATAGAGCATGAATACAGTGTAAATAAAGACTTTCAGTTTGCGTTAGGGAGATATTTTAATGGCAAAATATATTTAGAGGAGCGGTTAATAGCTTTAAATGAGGGTGATGTGTTCGTTAGAAGTAATATACATGAATTTTGCTTCGATAAGACAAGTATAATAGTGTATGTAATGTTAAAACTTTAAACTAACTGGTCTTAGTTGGTTACAATTGCTGTGTATGCGAATGTGATTGGGTGAGTGTATGTGGATATGACTGAGTCCTTATACGTATTACGTACTTTACTACGTGCATGAGCGAAGAAGTAAAAAAAAGTTCAAAGTCCTGTGATTAGAATAACTGCTGGAGTTTGTTACCATTACAATTTCATGAATGTGGGTAGCATGGTGATGTCTTCGATGTAGTTATGTGAGATTGTATGTACTTGTGCATGTGTTTATGTGAGAAGAAGGTGGTAAAGATTGTATTTGGTAACAGCGAAAACAATAAAAAAGGAAAAATATAAAAAATAAAAATAGAAAAATAAAAATAGAAAAATAATTTATTTTAAAAAATAAAAAGGAAAAAGAAAAAAGAAAATAAAAAAAATAAAAATAGAAAGAATAAATAAAAATACAGAGATGCTTCTTTAAGTTAAATAAAATAAGTTACAAGTCAGGACTTGAATGCAAATAAATAAAGAAAAATATTATTACGTCATGACGTCATAATATTTTAAATTCGTATTTGAAAGTGGAAAAATAAAATCTCACGTGATTATGACGTCATGAGTTTATGCACGCGTTGGCGAGCTTCATTGCGTTACTCCGTGCGTCCGTCTGAGGATTTAAAGTCACCTGATATTGATGACGTCATAAGGAAAAAATTGTAGTCATAGTCCCATGATTGCCCATGCCATGATGTCAAAGCATATGGTGTGTGTGTTTGTGTGTGTGTTTGCGCATGCGTGTTTGATGTCTTCACTGAGAGTGCCTACATCCTGATTGGCTCACGGCTGTTTCTGGATGTAGCCAGTGAGGCATCGTATGTTGTCTTGCCCTCAGTGCCAGCTTCGCTGACACTGGCACTCCCCTCTTACCGAGTGGGTTACATGGCCAAGCATGGATGTCTCATACTAGAAAGTGCTATAAAAAAGGTTAGAAAGTGTTAGAAAATGCTAGCATGACGTCACAAGGTAAGGTTTGCGTTTGTGTGTTTGGGCATGCGTAGGTGACGTCATAACCGAGAGTTCCTACATCTTGATTGGCTTACGGCTGTATCCGGATGTACCCAATGAGTCAACGTATGTTGTTTTATCCTCAGTGCCAGCTTCGCTGACACTGGCACTCCCCACTTATCGAGTCGGTAAATAAAATGGAAAAAGTATAGCGTCACAAGAATTTAAGATCATAACGTCATAATATTTGAAGTGGTAAATGTTCCCTCTAAAAAATAAATTATCACGTGATGATGACGTCATGAATGTTTGTGCATGCGTTCGCGCGCCACCGAATAGCGTGACATCGGGTCACGCCTTGCGAATATTCCGCCGCACTCCGCGAGTAGGGGTAATTCTCGCGGTTATGGATCTAGGAGTCAACTACAAGAAAATCTCAAATACGTAATAACCATAATTATTATGTAACAATAGATGATTATTATACAATTGATAATAATAATAATAATAGCAAATTCAAAGTCAAAAACGTGGCGTGTGAATAGAACAATTCGCACATTCTAAGGTATGATCAATTTTGGTGTAGTGGTAGCGTGATGGAATTCAAACCAGAAGGTCGACGTTTTGAATCCTGGTCTCACAAAAGTTTTAAGTTCTTACTATAAATATCGGAGGAAGTTTGATTTTTATTCAATAGATGGCGCTGCGGTCAAGGGCAAAAATGGCGGGAAAATTCAAAATCAAATTCAAGATGTGGAAATCACGTGATCAAAATACCGTACAGAAATCAAGCAGTTAAGAGGAAAAAATCCACGGAAATAAAACCTCATAATTAAGAATAATCACGTGATGAAGAAAAAAAATAGCGGTCGGATGAAGCCATAGTCTCAAGATAGCCCATGCATGACGTCACAGGGAAAGGTGTGTACGCATGCGGAGATTACGTCATCGAGAGTAACTGCATTCTCACTGGTCCACGGATGTAGCCGGATGCTGCTGGATGTTGCCTTACCCTCAGTACCAACTGGCACTCCCATCAGTGCCAATTGGCATTACTCTTAATGCAAATTGGAACTCTCCTTAGTGCCAACTGGCATTACCCTCAGTGCAAACAGCCATTCCTCTCGGTACCAAATGGCACTGGCATTCCTCTCAGGCCAAGGGGACATGGTCTATCGTGAATGCCAAGTGCTAGAAAGTCGTCTAGCACGAGTGCCAAGTGCTAGAAATGGCACTCAATAAAGAGAATGAGTTAGGCCCTGCCACTACCAAATAAGGCTTGGCACGTGCATGGCGGCACTGACCGTGGGAAAAAAGGTCAAAAGTGGGCTGGGATTAAAGGGATAATTATCAAAAAGGGGCGGGGATTGGGAGGTTAACATAATTAATTAGCGGATTATCCTGATTAATTATTGGATTATCCGATTAATCAATCGATTATCCTATTAATCGGATTAAAATACCTCACGAAAGACCATGAAATAGGAGCTTCGCCCCCTTCACCCCTCAGAGGGGGTTCTCCGTCCCCCAAAACCTGATGAAAGACAATGGTTTCCCCATACTTTCCCCTCACTTGGCACAAACACTGGCACCAGGCGATATTCTTCCCCTACTATATATATATATATATATATATATATATATATATATATATATATATATATATATATATATATATATATATATATATATATATATATATTATATATATATATATATATATATTCTTGACCATCACATAAATTAAAAAATGTTTTGGAAACCTCACATCACAATGATATAAATATTCAATAAAAAGTGAGAATGGAATTTTGCTGACAGACCCTGACGAAATTGATAAGAGATGGGGGGAATACTTTGACACATTGTTAAATGTGCCAAACGATGTCGAGGATGGACAGGAGGAAGAAAATGAGAGGGAGGAGGAGAGATGGCCGATCGGGGTGGAGGAGGTGAAGTATGCTATAGGAAAAATGAAAAATGGAAAAGCTCCGGGTGAAGATACAATACCATCGGAAGTACTGAAAAATGTAGGCGAGGAGGGGTTGCTATGGATAACAGAGATAATGAACAAATGCTGGGATGAAGGGAAAACACCTCGAGAATGGAACAAATCAATAATATGCCCTATATATAAAAAAGGGGATAAAACAGATTTTAAGAATTACAGAGGCATAGCTCTAATACCTCATATTGCAAAGGTATATGAAAGAATATTGGAAAGGAGATTGAAAGAGATAATGGAAGATAAGTTGGATGAGTGGCAGTATGGATTCAGGCCGGGAAGATCGACTATCGATTTGATCTTTTCGTTGAAAATGATATGTGAAAAGAGCTGGGAATTCAAATATACCACATACTTGGCTTTCGTAGACTTAGTACTTATTTTGCTGCCACTATTTAATCCCAAGTTCGAGTCATACTCTCAGGTTTTTAAAGTTCTTTCTTGTAAAGGGTATGTTCTAGAGTAGAAATATGTAACTTTACATATATGAAACTTTATACATATGACTTTCAATCATTGCACATTATAATACTTCTTCTGCATATGAATTTCATTAGTGTTCTGTAATTTTTAAATGTATATTAAGCCGTACTGTTATAATTTATTTATATTCCTTTTCAGAAGTTATTAATTAGCAAATTATATATTATACAATTGTGAATCAAATATTGCATATCATATTTCTAAATTATTATTATGGTATCAGCAAGAGGAAAAGACTTTCTTGTTTCACCTAAGCCTAAACTTTCAGTTTCAAAGCTTCCTTCAAATGGAGAGAGAAGTCTTAGAGGTATTTTTATGCAACTTCATCAAAGAACACAAAAGTTCGAGATATTACAACTGAAATGTTACAGAGTGTTTGGGATCTGGAAAAAATTACAACGATTAGGAAAGATGACACCATAAAAAAATTGGAAAGCTTTACAAAGAATACCAATTAACAAAGAAAGGAAGTACTAGTCGTTCATCTAGTCAAATAACTCGAGAGAATACATTTAAAAAGCAATTGCAAAAACTTATTGATGCCGTTCATGCAGATGCTTTAAATAAATAAAAAATAAAGAAGATAAAGTCTTCTTGGTTGCTCAACGTGAAAAGGGAAAAAGAGGAAGAATGAGTACTGTAGACAGAGATATAATAAGACAAGAAGTTAAAAGCTGTGAAAGACAAGAACGATTTGCAGAACAAAGTCGGTGAGCCAGAAAAGAGGATTCTGCATTAATTACTTTAGCACAACTATTGTCCTCAAGTGGATCCTCATCCACCGTTGACAAAATGGATTCAAATGATGAGGATAAATATATTCAAAGAGTTGTTGGTGGAGTAAATTCTCCTAAGTATTAAAAAGTTAAAAGAGATAGAACCAAAATCATCATCACGCTATCCTTATCTGCAGTATTGGATAGAACTAAGATGTCTTATCGGAAGGGCACATATGTTCTAATGAAACTGCATGTTCTTTAGGCAAAATGTTCTTTAAGCAAAATAAACATAAATCAGTCTTCTATCATCGTCAGCGAATGGCACAAAGGAAACACACAACAACACATTTAAAGAAAGAATTCAAATCTGAAACCCCATTGATAGTTCACTGGGATGGAAAGTTGATGCAGCATCTAACATCAAAAGAACATGCTGATAGGCTTTCAAGTTCTGGTATAGGGAAAAAATACAACTCAACTATTGGATGTACC
>SEYY01015870.1:7500-10000 GCA_009176605.1 Armadillidium nasatum | reverse complement strand
TATATATATATATTATTTCACCTCTGGTGGGCAAAGGCCAGCGGCCTACTAAAATTCCACCAGAGTTAGGGGGAAAGACGGAAGCCTGGTCAAATTAAAGGCCGACGTGACCTGAAACAGGACGTTTGAACGTGTGTAAGTCATAGGAAGTTGAAAAATAGAAGAAGGGAGTGTGTTCAAGACTTTACCAGTAGAGTACATGTAAGACAGAGCATAGCGGTTAAGTCTGGGGTCAGAGAGTTGGACAGAGAAAGGACGAGACTGTGTAGAAAGTCGAGTCGCACGAGCCCTTCTCGGTGGAGGAGGTATGTGATGAGAGAATTCAGAAGAGCAGTATCATTGTAATAGCGATATTATAGAGAGTGACGCAACAATTCGAAGCGCAGAAAGAGATTGAAGAGAGTTAGTAAGAGCAGGAGAGTTGATGAGACGGAATGCCCTAGACTCTACCTTCTCTAGGAGAGCTGTATGTATGGAACCAAATACATAGATGTGCGAAGCATACTTCATACAAGGGCGAACAACACCCCTTTACACAGCAAGCAAATGGGGTGGAGTGAAGAAATACTGAAGGCGCCTCAGAACACCCAACCTCTTAGAAGCTTGTTTAGAAAGAGAGGTAATGTGATCTTTCCAAGAAAGATCACGAGAAAAGATAACACCGAGAATATTAAGAACAGATGAAGATCTGAGTTGAGTGTTTTCGAAGAAGATATCATAGTTGTATGGAAAGATTGTGTCGAGTGGAGAGATGGAGGAATTGAGTTTTTGAGGCATTGAAACAACCATGTTTTCTCTGCCCCAATTTGAAATACGAGATAGATCAGAGGTCAGCTGCTCCAAGGCTACCCTCCTTGCGTCTAGTAACTGTTGTTGAGAGGGGCGCCTTTCAAATTGAAAAGAGTAATGAAGGGTGGAATCATCAGCATAGGAGTGGATAGGAGATGAAGTAACAGAGAGAAAGTCATTAATGAAAACTATAAAAAGTGTTGGGGATGGAACAGATAGTTGAGGAACACCACTACTAATAGATTTATAGGATGAACGGTAGCCGTCTATAACCAGAAAGGAAATCATAGAGAAGGCCACAGAGAGAAGGGTAGATTCCGAAAGAGGGAAGTTTGGAAATCAAAGCTTTGTGCCAGACTCTATCGAAAGCTTTCGATATGTCCAGCGCGACAGCAAAAGTTTCACCGAAATGCCGAAGAGTGGAGGACCAAGAGTCAGAGAGAAGGGAAAGAAGATCACCAGTAGAGCGTTTCTTACGAAAGCCATACTGGCGATCAGAGATAAGATTAGAAGAATTGAGATGTTTCCAAATCTTCCTGTTAAGGATAGATTTGAAAACTTTAGAAAGAAGCGGAAGTTAAAGAAATTGGACGGTAGTTAGAGCTTTGAGAGGGGTCCCCCTTCTTTGGCACAGGCTGAATGAGCGCACGTTTCCAGCAAGAAGGGAAGGTTGAAGTAGAAAGACATAGACGAAATAGTTTACCAAGGCAGGGTGCAAGCTCGGAAGCACAAGTTTTGAGAACCACAGGAGGGATACCATCAGGATCGTATGCCTTCTTAGTGTAAAGCTCAGAGAGAGCAGAAATGACATCTTTAGAAGAAATTACAATTTAGGCATAAAAGAGTTGGAGGGGGTTGAAGGAGTAGGAACAGCTCCGGAATTGTCTAAGGTTGAATTAGAGGCAAAAGTTTGAACAAAGAGTTCAGCTTTAGAGGAAGGCAAAACGGCAGTTGAACCGTCAGAAGATACTAGAGGAGGGAAAGAGGAAGAAGCAAAGTTAGAGTTGACATTTTTTGCAAAATGCCAAAAAGGGCGAGAGGAAGAGGAGCCAGAAAGATTATTGAATTTTCTACGGAGAAAAGAGTTTTTAGTGTTACGAAGAATAGATTTTGCACGATTTCGGGATGAAATATAAGTTGAGTGAGGTTCTGGAGTTTGAAGACGACGGTATTCCCTAAAGGCAGCATCCCTGAGGCGAATAGCACGAGAACACAGAGTTAAACCAAGGTTTGTTAGGTTTAGTAGAAGGGAAAGAATATGGAATGTACGCCTCCATGCCAGAGAGAATCACCTCCGTTATGCGCTCTTCACACTCCGAGGAACCCCTCCCACGGAAACAGTAATCATTCCTTGGAAAATCAGAAAAGTAAGACCGCAAATCAGGCCAGTTAGTGGCACCGAAATGCCATAAACGTCTCCTCGACGAAGGCGGGGGCAGTTCTTGTGGAAGACTTGAAGTGACAGAACAAGATACAGAGATAAGAAGGTGATCGGATGAACCTAGAGGAGGAAAGAGTTTTACAGTATAAGGGGAAGGATAAGAAGTTAGGAAAAGATCTAGTATGTTGGGTTCATCACCATCTGGGTAGGGATATGCACTAACTGCTCAAGGTTGTTTTGGATAGAAAATTGGTAGGCGAGTTCACCAGCTGGATCAAAAGAACTAGATGAAAGTCATTGGCGGTGGTGAACATTGAAATCACCTAAAAT
>SEYY01015870.1:0-5000 GCA_009176605.1 Armadillidium nasatum | reverse complement strand
TTTTGGGTGGTATATCTTTCCATGCCCGCACGGAGTTACACGTCTTCGATGCAGGGTACATAACGGACATACTCGAACCGTCGTACCATTTGGTCCCTACATCTGTGCAACCTTCGTCCTCATGAAAGATAACGCCAGACCCCACGTAGCCAAATGTACTGTTTATTACCTTAGCACGGTAGGGATTCGAGCATTGGATTGGCCCGGGTACAGTTCCGACGAAAATTCTATCGAGCATCTGTGGGACACACTAAAAAAGCGGCTGCGACGGCTAGGGCAACATCTACATAGCCTTAACGACCTGCGACACATAATTGTAAGCATTTCGAGCATGTATCAACTGTGTTTAGCTGTTATACGTGAAAAAGGTGGCAACACAAGGTACTGACGACCAGTGATAGGTGGCATGCACATACACCCTGTAGGTTTGCACCAGACCCGTACTTATATGCCAAGGTGCTCCAGGGTTCCAGGGAGTTCCCACGGTTTGGGGCACCACATTATCCCCATTATGGAAAAACATGTGCTTTATATTAACAATGTTAAAACTTGTTTTGTATGTTTCATTATCCTCCTATTGAGGTTTGTTCCAGTGGTGCGATTAGTTGCAGGCGAATATTGTGGGTAATTAGGCTTAACGATAACCGGTTTTACTCCTGTTTTCGGGGCGTGGTCAAGGTCACGCTTACCATTTCTCGTTCGCTGCAGGAAAATAAATAATAATTTAATTAATTAATTAATTAATTATATAAAATAAAAAATAATAAAAAAATAAAATAAAAAAGAAATTTAATTTTTTTTTATTAATCTGCAGAGATGGTCCTTATAAATGATGAATCACATATTTCGTTATATCTTATATGCTTACATAGAGGTGTGTATAAGTGTATGGCACTGTATTATAGTTATAGGGTGTAACTAATATGAAAATCTTTAATTGTAAAAAGTAGTCGTTTCAAAAGACTAAATATATAGATGTCACCTAATGGTTTAGGAAATAACCATATGGATAGTTTAAAAGTCTGAAAAATGTATACGGTCAGCTGTGTTTTCGTTAATTGCTTGGTTCTCTGAAGATACTTTAGGTTAGTATGTAAGCAGCATATTATATCAGATGTTTGATGAAAAAGAAATAAAATTAAATATTTTTAGAGAAAAATATTAATAATTAAATATTTCGAAGTTCTAAACAGTGTATGTTATTTTGTGAAAGAGGCATACTTTAAGAAAATAGACGAAGCGTGGCATAATACAAAGTTTTTAATACATAGTTATATTGAATGTTGATTCCCCTAGAAAGTTAATGAATAAGTTATTAGTTTTCCTACCCTCGGTATTGGTAGAATCGAGTATTCTTATGTTTGATTCTCTCTGAAACCTTAGCATGAGTGTTTGCATTCCTCAAGTAAAAGTATTTTCGATAAATGAAATGTATATATGAAGGATACGTTACAACAAGTGCTTGGGGGAGCTAGGTCTTTATCATGGGGAATCGGTGGAATATGAAGGGACCCATGATAAACGGTATTTAGCTTATGAAGAAATATGGAGTTTACCATATTTCAGTGCTAAGTTTGTCGACTCTTGATATGGGCTGAGTGAAATGGGATCTAATATATAAGAGCATATTGTTGAAAATTAATAATAATAATAATAATAATAATATAATAATAATAATAATAATAATAATAAAATGAAGGAAAAGTTATGACGTGTGTTGGTGACGATTCGGTCTTTCTTATGGGGAATCGGTGGAATATGCAGGGAAAACATGATAAACGGTAATTAGCATATGAAGAAATATGGAGTATACCATCTTTCGATGCTAAGTATGTCGGCTCTTGATATGGATTAGGTGTAATGGGATCTAATATATAAGTTCATATGTTTGAAAATTAATAATAATAATAAAATGAAGGAAAAGTTATGACGAGTGTTGGTAAGGATTCGGTCTTTCTCATGAGAGATATGCAGAATATGCTGGGAAAACGAGATAAAGGAGATTTAACATGTGCAGAATATGGAGTTTACTATTTTTCGATGTTAAGCATGTCGGCTCTTGATATAGATTAGGGGTAATGAGCTTTAATATATGTTCGTATAGTTCAAAATTAATAATAATAATAATAATAATAATAATAATAATTATAAATTCTTAAGAATAGGCAATAGGCTAGGGCTATGGGGTTTTGACCCGGGTTTGTGTATGTATCATTCATCAATGTCAAGAAAAAGTCTAAAAGGTTCGGGTGTTAATACCTGGAAATAGGTACTTATTAAGATGGGATTAAATTTTCATCAATCAATGTCGGAAAAAGGTAAAAAGGTTAGCAAATATCTACCTAATCTATGAACAGGGGCGGGCTTAGCCTTGTTTTGTGCTAATGCCCTATGCTAATTGGCTGAATATCATTTTTATGGGCTCTGCTGACGTGAAGCTCAGATGGACTCGGTTGGTCTTAGTGACAATATGCTTCGCTCCAGCTACCTCAATATTCCGAACTTCTAGTTTAGCCTTTTTAATAGATTCCAAACTTCAGCATCGCTATGGAAGATGATATCTTCTATGTTTGAAGCCCGTTCTGCCATTTTACCCCAAAGGGAATTGAGACAGAGCTTGGGGATGTATCTGCGTCCTGGATTATTTTTTAATTTGGGCCTTATCAAGTCTGACACCTTCCTTTTCGAAAAAAAGCCTCAATGAATGTGTCAAATTCGGGATCGTCAATATCTGAAATACCAGCAGGAAAGCCTGAAGCTTCAGTTTTCCATTTCAGGAATGTTTGGACATATTTAATGAACAAAGTGAGCAGAGGTGTGAAGACCCAAACCTCTTAGATTTGAAGGATCTTATATTCCTTTCTCCACCGCCAATTCTAATTCAGGGGAAGTGTAGACACTCAGAATTTCTCTCTGCCTCTCGGTATGAGTACATACTCCATCCTGAAATTCTTTAGCACATGTTCTACATAGCGTGAACACGAGCTTGTCATAATACCTGCCTGGTAAAACAGGAATTTATAAATCTTGAGAAGGAAGGACACGCACATAGGAAACGCCTAAATATGTAGTGTTCATATCCTTTATATAGTCGTCAATGCTAGGGATCTGAACACCAACTAGTTTTTTTCGGAATGCCAGTAGGGAACTTCTGAGTTTTCTGGACCAAAGGATATAAGGATGTAAAATCTAAATTATAGATTTTAGCAGTGCCATTAGTAGGAGGGTAATAGTAAACAAAAGGTTCAGTTCGTCCACCATAAAGAGCATCACCAATGGACAAGACGATGATTAGCTACATCGTTCCCTATCCTGTTATCATATACCTTTAAAAGCTCTTGTTCACCAGTCTGAAGAATTTTCACTATGCATTCCTCCTTCATCTTGAGCCATTCGCATTCCCACACACGAACAACTTCAAATCCGGCTGCTAAGTAGGCGGCTTCTTGCTGTTTAGTTGTTTGATATCTATCAAGACTCGAAAGACCTCGATGATCAATTTTAGCTTTGTGCCAGACTCTATCGAAAGCGTTCGATATCTCTAGAGCAACAGCAAAAGATTCACCGAAATGCCGAAGAGCGGAAGACGAAGAGTCAGAGAGAAGGGAAAGGAGATCACGAGTAGAGCGTTTCTTACGAAAGCCATACTGACGATCAGAAAAAAGATTAGATTAATTGAGACGTTTCCAAATCTTCCTGTTAAGGATAGATTCGAAAACTTTAGAAAGAACGGAGGTTTAAAGAAACTTTATGGTAGTTAGAGGGTTGAGAGGGGTCTCCCATCTTTGGCACAGGCTAAATGAGTGCAATTTCCAGCAATAAGGGAAGGTCGAAGTAGAAAGACATAGACGAAATAGTTTACTAAGGTATGGCGCAAGCTCGGAAGCACAATTTTTGAGAACCACAGGAGGGATACCATCAAGACTGTACGCATTCTTAGTGTTAAGCTCAGTGAGAGCAGAAATGAAGTCTTTAGAAGATATTACAATGTTAGGCATAAATGAGTTGGAGGGGGTTGGAGGAGTAGGAACTGCTCCGGAATCGTCTAATGTTGAATTAGAAGCAAAAGTCTGAGCGAAGAGTTCAGCTTTAGAGGAAGGCAAAACGGCAGTTGGACCGTCAGAGGATACTAAAGGAGGGAAAGATGAAGAAGTAAAGTTAGAGTTGACATTTTTTGCGAAATGCCAAAAAGGGCGAGAAGAAGAGGAATCAGAAAGATTATTGTATTTGCGGCGGAGAAAAGAGTTTTTGGTATCTCGAAGAATAGATTTTGCACGATTCCGGAATGAAATATAAATTGCTTGAGTTTCTGGAGTTTGAAGGCAACAGTAGTCCCTGAAGGCAGCATCCCTGCGACGGATAGCACGAGAACAAGCAGAGTTAAACGAGGGTTTGTTAGATTTAGTAGAAGGGAAAGAATATGGTATGTACGCCTCCATGCCAGAGAGAATCCACACGGTTATACGCTCTGCACACTCCGAGGGACCTTTCTCACGGAAACAGTAATCATTCCATGGAAAATCAGAAAAGTACAACCACAAGTCAGACCAGTTAGTGACACCGAAATGCCAGAAACGTCTCCTCGACGAAGGCGTGGGCCGTTCTTGCGGAAGACTTGAAGAGACAGGACAAGATACAGAGATAAGAAGGTGATTGGATGAACCCAGAAGAGGAAAGAGTTTAACAGTGTAAGGAGAAGGATAAGAAGTTAGGAAAAGATCAAGTACGTTGGGTTCATCACCAAGACGGTCAGGGATACGGGTACGGAAATGCACCAACTGCTCAAGGTTATTCTGGATAGAAAATTGGTATGCGAGTTCATCAGCTGGATCATGAGAACTAGATGAAAGCCATTGGCGGTGGTGAACATTGAAATCACCTAATATAATGATTTCGGAGAAAGGAAAAGAAGAAAGAATGTGTCCCATTTTGGAGTTAAGATTGTTGAAGTCATTAGAGTTCGGAGATAAGTAGACAGAACAGATAAATCTAGTTGTAGA
>SEYY01015868.1:65000-70474 GCA_009176605.1 Armadillidium nasatum | reverse complement strand
ATTATTATTATTATTATTATACCAATAATAATAAAAATATTTGTAATAATAATAATTAGAAAACCTTTTTTTCAGCAAAAAATACAAAATATTACAATAGTGCACAAAATAAAATTAAAATGATTTTTTTTTATATTTTTAGCTGTAAAAGGGCTTGCCCCTGTAAGGCCGCGATTTGCTTGATACATTTTGTATTCACACAGAAAAATATATATTATTTTATCAGCAAAATAAATGTCAAATGAAATGAAATCTTAAGAAAAAAAAAAAAAAAAAAAAAAAAAAAAAAAAAAAAAAAAAAAAAAAAAAAAAATTCACCAATTTTTTTGACAAATAATTTTTTTTTTAATAAATTTAACTATTATTTCTTCCTTTCTTATTCTTTATTTTCTTTGTACAACCACATTCATTCCAAAATATTTAATTGTTAACTTTTATTTCATTCTTTTCCTTTAATAACTTTTATATCCTCCAACTTCCAATGTAACTCCTTTGTAACCTTATAAATTTACTTATATAACTATTTTATTCTGCTGACTCATAAATTCAGAAGGAAAGTATCATTGACACTGCGTTGTCTGCAAAATAGTACATCTCTGTCCTTCCAAGCACCCCCAATTTCAACCAACTGAATTCATCAATCTACTATTCCATCTCTCTCTCTCTCTCTCTCTCTCTCTCTCTCTCTCTCTCTCTCTCTCTCTCTCTCTCTCTCTCTCTCTCTCTCTCTCTCTCTCTCTCTCTCTGTCAGTTCCTTATTTATGTAAACATTTAGGCAATTACCAAAACATGAAAGCATTCTCGAAGCAAACCTATTTACATTTGAACATCATCCAACCTTCTTAATTTCTCTTTCTATGACGCAACTCAACTAATCGAGAAGATTACTTTTATTGCCTATTCCTCAATCTCAACTTGCTTCCATTGAAATTCAAAGGTCCTTCCATTACCTACTTGGCTTCGCTCTACGTTCTTTAACATAAGACCTTAACATGAATCTAAACAAATAGATCATTCTTTTTCTTTCTTTTTTCTTTTCTACTTCTCACTCACTATTATCAAGGTGGTCATTCTGTCCAGGTCAGTTCCTTCCATACCGAAATCCTATTATTTATTACATGTTAATGATTTAGAGCAGGGGTTCCCGATCTTTTTTTTTTTTTTGCTTGTGGATCTCCCTGAATCCTCACTTTACGTACGTGGACCCCCATAATATTCATATGTGATATTCTTAAATTAAATAAACATTTTTTCCTTGAGGACCCAGCAAAGTTTCTGTGGTCCCCTGGGGTATGTGCACCCTGGTTGAGAAACCCTGCATTAGAGTACTTTTTAGTTTCGTAATATGTGTTTTTTAAATACCTCTCTGTAGCTTGGCAATTTCATTTTGTCCACTTTGTCTTTATAGTTCATCGACAAATAGAATTCCTTTCAGCCGTGAGGAACTTCAATTTATTCTAACCCAAGACAAACAATCTTAACTGAAAATGAATTACAAAATTTATAAAAATTCTTTCTAAATTTTCACCAGATTTTAAGTCCAAATTTCTGCCTTATCACTTTTCATTCAATAAATATTTCTATTTCTTCTTATGATACATTCCGCATTTACCTTCCACAATTCTTACCTATTCCCAACCTTTTTAACATTACTAATCTATTCTCTGTTACCCATATTAATTCCTAATATTCTCCCGCGATCACTTCCACCTAATAAAAATGTATCTAAAAACTTTCACCAATTTATCCTCTATCAAATACTCTCAAGTAACTGGCAAGAAATTATCCTACTACATAGCTTCAAACAAATTACTCAAAACAAGAATTTTAATTTGTTGATATAACTATCATATGAGAGTTAATATCTGGAATTCGATTATTTTTTGCCAATTCAGATTCGAATCAGAATGTGGATTGGAGTACACGGAAGTTTTAGATTCGGATTCGTGAAATATAATGATCACTATTCACATTTAATTCTTATTCTCAGGCTCCCATCAACTGTATATATATATATATATATATATATATATATATATAATATATATATATATATATATATATATATATATATATATATATATATATATATATATATATATATATATATATATATATATATATATATATATATATATATATATAATATATATATATATATATATATATATATATATATATATATATATATATATATATATATATATTTATATATATATATATATATATATATATATATATATATATATATATATATATATATATATATATATATATATATATATATATATATATATATATATATATATATAATATATATATATATATATATATATATATATATATATATATTATATATATATATATATATATATATATATATATATATATATATATATATATATATATATATATATATATATATATATATATATATATATATATATATATATATATATAATATATATATATATATATATATATATATATATGAGTGTATTTATTGGAATAAAAATAAGATAGTTTATGTAAATTTCCTGAACTCGAACGAAGGTCATCCCCATCAGTGAGTGAGGAATTATTCTGTGGGAAAAATAATGAAGGGAAGGGAAGAGAAGAAAGGAAATGCAATTTTATTTTTTTTATTGAAAAAAAAAAAATCATAAAAAAAAAATATTCAAACAAAAGACGCCATTTTTAAATCTCCTTCAACTGTTAAAAAATTATTTTTTTTTTTTTTTTTATATACAAATACAAAAAAAAAAAATATAGATTATCAAGACGCTTATCTCCGTTCCGCAGTAGTGAAGAGGTGCGGAAAAGGAGCCGAAAAAAAAACAATGAAAAAAAAAAGGATTGGCCGTCGTCTTCACTATAGAATCCTCGCCCTTGCCATCATTGTTTCAAAACCGGAAACGGAAAGGCGGAGTTCTCCATCTCTGTTGATGACGTCACACTTTCGAGAAGTAAAATTTTGATGCAAGAAAAGGAACAACAAGAAAAAAAAAGAAAAAAAAACCTCCAAACCTATGCAAGTCCCTATAACAATATGGAAACAAAGATGGCGTAAATATTTCACTTTAAAATCTTCCTTTAAAAAAATAATAAAAAATAACCCCTCCCCCCTCGATAACAGATCTAAATTACACCCAAAAGGAAGACAATGAAAGAAAAAAAACAATCTTCATACCAGAACATATGAAAAATGATTTAAAAAACTCGGTGCAAAGGCGTTTCTATCACGTAGTCAACCATGAGAGATACCGAAACAGTCGAGACTTCAGTCCAGGAAACTTACAAAAGAGATAAAACTATAAAGCGGAAAGAATTGGGGAAACTTAGGAAGTCCCTATATATATATTATATATATTATATATATATATATATATATATATATATATATATATATATATTATATATATATATATATATATATATATATATATATATTATATATATATATATATATATATATATATATATATATATATATTATATATATTTGTGTGTGTGTGTGTGTGTGTGTGTGCTTGTGCATGTTTGAGTATGAAAGTGTATATAAACTGCGATAGGAAAACACTAAAGAAGAAGTATCCCCTTTCAAATAAGGGACAGATAGACAGATATACAAATAAAAGGCTGACTGGTCTTAAAGGAAAAGAATGAAGAAAGATTGTTTCAGATTTTTCCACTGTACTGCATGATGAACGAATGCGCACAGCAGTTAGACATAGGGTCAGGGAGTTGAACAGAGAGTATGGGATGTTGTGCAGGAAGAAGAGTTACATAAACTTCTTAGAAGGAGATGGAGGTGTTTATTGTTGTAAAAGACTGAGAGCGTCAGGATGAGTGTGGAAGAGAGAGTCGGAAAGATGCTGTGACAATAAGCTATAGACTCCACCTCCAACATTTGATGAGATAGGTGATTAAGTAACAGATTTAAGTGAATAACGGGCAATGGAAGCAGCATTTATAAGAGAACATGAAATTATCCACTGAATTGCGAAATAACATAATCCCAAGCGACAAGAGATAAGAGAAAGATCTTCCATTCAGGTGTTATGTTAGAGGGAACTGATTCCTATATTCTACGCTTTTATCAAGTTATCCAATCTCAAGGGGCGCAGTGTTCTTACACCGGCAGACAATTCCATGACTAATTTGATGTAACACCTGCAGTTCTTTTTACCTACCTTTGATATGTAGAGCTTTTTTTTAATTCTTTTATCTAGTATTATATCATTTTATACTTGTTTTTCTTTTAATAGAACTACACCCGTAAGCTTGGTAACATACAAACACATACATCACTCTCTCTCTCTCTCTCTCTCTCTCTCTCTCTCTCTCTCTCTCTCTCTCTCCTCTCTCTCTCTCTCTCTCTCTCTCTCTCTCTCTCTCTCTCTCTCTCTCTCTCTCTCTCTCTCTCTCTCTCTCTCTCTCTCTCTCTCTCCAACAATCTCAACTTTTCCTCAGACTTGTCATCAACACTGCATCATCTGCAAACAGAAAATCATTAACTCCCATTCACACTTCACACTTCTCAACTTAATATCCTTCTCCTCCCTCTCCATTCCCCTAACTACGTCATCCATCAACAGATTTAACAACCACGGCATTACATACCCCTGTCTCAATTCCATTCCTACGCTAAACCAATCCATATGCTCCCTCTTCACCCTCACACATGATTGATTCCTTTCAATAATCTCTCCCTTCACCCCCCACTTAATCTTTTCACGCAATTCTCACCATATATATATATATATATATATTGTATACTATATATTATATATATATATATATAATATATATATTAATATATATATATATATATATAATATATATTATATAATATAATATATATATATATATATATATATATATATATACATATATATATATATATATATATATATATATATATATATATATATATATATATATATATATATATATATATATATATATTATAGTATATATATATATATATATATATAATATATATATATATATATATAATAATATAGATATTATATATAAATATATATATAATATAATATATATAATTATATATATATATATATATATATATATATATATATATATATATATATATATATATATATTATATATATATATATATATATATATATATATATATATATATAGATATATTAGCTTGGATAAGTGTCAATATCAATATCTCTAATTATATCTAAATTTAGATGTATTATTTATATATCCAGAAAAATTTCTCGCCTTTAAATAATTTCTATTTTGAAAGAAAAAAAAATCTCATTTTTGTCTGAAATTGTCAATGTAGAAGATTTCGATGTTGACAGCCACAGATAGTTTTTTTCTAGATCCGATGATAATCCTGGTGAACTAGAATACCGTTACTATATAAATACACTGCAAAAATTGTCCTAACGAATCGTTGGGACAAATGGCCAAAATGTAACAACAATTTTTTT
>SEYY01015868.1:55000-60000 GCA_009176605.1 Armadillidium nasatum | reverse complement strand
GAAAAATACTTAAAAATATCTAAAACATCTTTCTAACAAGCAAAGATCGCTACGATACATCAAAATATGCCGCTTTTGATGTACAAATTTAATGAAAAACAGAAATATCTGAAGATTTTGACAACTCACTATATGGAGAGCATCACTAGCACTCATTACGTCTCTGGACGTGTTTCACTCGATCTGAACTCGTGATGGCCTGAATTGCAGTATTTTGTCTGCCTGGAAGGACGTCATATCATCTCGTTGGTGAGTTCCGCTCTCAAAAACAAAACGAAGCAAAACAAAACTCGCTATATGACAACAATACTATTTTTATTTTATTTAGAAACGAAAAAATAAAAAGTTCTGGGATTTCGCGAAATTGAGCTCCACCCTAATAGAAAGGGAATATTCCACGTTTGCTCCAACTTATTATATTGTAAACTTTGGTACCTTCCATGAATGTTCAAACTCAAACATTTCTAATTTAGTTCTCTGAATATTTCTTCTAAAAGAGCGATACATAAATTTGGTGAAATTGTATCTACTTCTTTAACTGTTCTTTTGATTCGCATTTTATTTCTCTCTTCAAATGATTTAGATGTTAATGTAGCAGTTTCATATATATGAATTTAATTATGGTGTATTATTAATATGGTTAATTAATTATTAATAATTAAATTAATAATTAATATTTAATTAATATTAAATAATATAATAATTAATAATAATATTAATATATAATAATTAATATTAATAATTATTAATTAATAATGTAATTAATTATTAATATGGTGTAATTAATATATATGAATTTAATGGTGTCTGTATTTGGTTTCTCAGTATACACTGACTATTCAAAGCATTTATAACAAAACTAGGAATGCTCAATGAATCATATGTATTGTCTACAGAAGCCACACATAGATGCATTCACATTTATTGCATTTTTCCATCAGCTGTTGGACTTCTAAATTATGTTTGTCCACAAACTTGATTAGAGCCAACTTGTTCAGGAATTCTGTTAGTTATTATTTTTCAAAGTAGTTTGTACAACACAAGATGTAAGCTAATTTACATGTTGCTTTTTTTTAGGTCTTCCTTATGTTCTTTTTCTCTTGCAGAAGCATGAAGTTGGAGTTGCCACTTGTCAAGGATTTTTCCTTTCTATAGAAGCACGGATCAAGTAGTTCTGCTAGTAAAACGACAATTTCGTCAATGCTTTCATTTAGTATATTTAAATGACACTTCATCTTCCCTTGGTGACTTTCCTATTTTTTACGTGTTTTACGGCATGTTTTACTTCGATCAGAATTATAGGAAAAATTTGAGTATAATTGTGATATATTTATAGATCGTTTATTGTCAATAAAACCACACAAATTGACACAAAATATTTCTATTCTTTTTAAGATTAGATCTCTGTTAATAAATTATTATTTGTCGATTCAAAGAGAGAGAGAGAGAGAGAGAGAGAGAGAGAGAGAGAGAGAGAGAGAGAGAGAGAGAGAGAGAGAGAGAGAGAGAGAGAGAGAGAGAGAGAGCTGTAATTTGTTTCTTGAGTAATTATTTATTTCCAAATTTGTTTTCGGTGAGTTGTTAATTAAACTCTTCATTAAGGCTTCCGTTTATAACTTTATTAACTTCAATGTATTCTATTCAATCTTTAAGTTTTCCAACTTTATCTATGTTCCTCCTTTCATTTTTTTCAGAGTTTTTGTGCCTTTATATAACTTTTTAATTTTGTTTGTGGATTCCTAGATGTAAAATATTGAACAAAATCATTTAAATCAAGTTATTTGGTTGTTATCTTCATCTATTTCTTGTTTGTTTAATAGATCATGTAGACTCTTAACTTTGTTCTTTAGGTCTATTCTAAGTTATTTTGAAATATCTACAAGGCTTCTTACATCGATAGAAGTTATTTTACATAAGTATAAGATTGGCTTTTTTAACATTTTAGGTCTCATTTACAGTTACTCATCACCATTCAGATTGTTAAGAAAATGTAAACTGAGAGAGAGAGAGAGAGAGAGAGAGAGAGAGAGAGAGAGAGAGAGAGAGAGAGAGAGAGAGAGAGAGAGAGAGAGTATAAAGTTCATATTGAAAGTGAACTTATGAAATTGTAAACATAATGTAAAAACTAAGTACTGCACTGCTCAAGATAAAAACCCTTCATTTTTTAACCCAAAGTAACTTAATCATAGTGATAATTGATCATATATATATAATATATATATATATATATATATATATATATATATATATATATATATATATATAATATATATATATATATATATATATATATATTTTTTTTTTTTTTAGTAATTATAAATCTTGTCCCTCTTTCTCAGACTCATTATATCAGTTATAGCAAAAAATATCAACTCTAATTTTGTTTCGTCCTCTTTCACTCCTCTAGTTTCTTCCGACGACACAATTTCTGTTTTATTTTCTCTTAAAGCTAAATTTTTCCTCATATCTTAGCTACTAATTCTTTAATGTAGATGATTCCGGGTCTATTCCTCATTCACCACCCCTTTAATTCTTTAATGCCTAATATTGTAAATTCCTCTAAATATAGTTTCAGTTCTCCTGAGCTTCAAGTAAAGCAGACGTATATCTTGATTACATTTCTCCTGTGATTTATTAAACTTGCAATTCTGAGCTTGCACTCTTGCCTGGTAAACTATTTCATCCCTGCCATACCACTTCAAGGTTCTCTTCCTGCTGGAAACGCGGCCTCATTCAACATGAGCAGAAAAAGTCGAACTTTTCTCAACCCTCTCTAATTATCGTATTATTTCTTCTACCTTTCCTTAATTAACTGGAAGATTTGAGAACATCTTAATTCTTCTGATCTTTGGTCGTCTGCATGGCTTTGGCAAGCTGAGTTCTACAGGTGATTTCTCTATTTCTTTCTCTTCTTTTTAATTCTTGATCCTCTATTATTCGATAATTCGGTGAGCCCTTTTCTGGAGCACAAGGCCTTTTTAAAGCCTTCAATACTGTCTGATACAAAGCTTTGATTTCTAATCTTTCGGTATCTATCCTTCTTTCTGATTTCCTTTTAGGTAGTTCTATAACATATGCCTAAGATGACCACCGCCAATCAATTTTATTTATTGATAGTGATATTCCTCAGAGTTCTGTTTTATCTACAACCCTCGTTTTTCCACTCTTCATCAATAACCTCTCAGTCACTAAGATGTTGGATGTTGTGAAACATTTTGAGAATGCTAACATTATTTGTCCTGGTATGAAGTATGCGTAGCATATCTGAGGTGGTTCCACCCACACATCTTTTCTTGAAAAGTTGAAGTCTATAGCTTTTCGTCTTATTAACTCTCATACTCTCACTAACCTTTTCCAATCTCTTTTCCTGTAGCTAAACTGCCACATCACACCCTTCTTCTTATATTATCGCTATTACATACACATAATTCTTCCCAACTCTCTACTCGCATGTCTCCTCCCCTGATGAGAGCTCATGCAACTCGCCACTCTACACAGCTTACATCTTTCTCTTCCAACTCTTATATCTGTGTTTATTCTCGGTAACTCACTTCTTCCTAATGTTTATTAAATTTTTATCGCTTCAATACTTTCAAGCACCTTGTATCGATTCATGTCTGCCTTTGATTGATTGGACCTGAAAATGTCTATCTGTATGTCTATCTATCTATCTATCTATCTATCTATCTTTTTATGAATCTTTTATCTATCTATCTATACTGCATATATATATATATATATATATATATATATATATATATATATATATATATATATATATATATATATATATATATATATATATATATTATATATATATATATATTATATATATATATATATATATATATATATATATATATATATATATATATATATATATATATATATATATATATATATATATATATATATATATATATATATATATATATATATATATATATATATATATATATATATATATATATATATATATATATATATATATATATATATATATATATATATATATATATATATATATATATATATATATATATATATATATATATATATATATATATATATATATATATATATATATATATATATATATATATATATATATATATATATATATATATATATATATATATATATATATATATATATTATATATATATATATATATATATATATATATATATATATTATATATTATATATTATATATATATATATATATATATATATATATATATATATATATAATATATATATATATATATATATATATATATAATATATATATATATATATATATATATATATATATATATATTATATATATATTATTATTATTATTATTATTATTATTATTATTATTATTATTATTATTATTATTATTATTATTATTAACGACTGTTCCTTTAGTTCTGACACACTCTTCGGTTTCAAAACAAGTGTTGGCACTTGTTGAAGTTCCTCAGTAATGGCATTCTTAATGCCTTTCGGCTCTTTCTGTCCCTTCTTTTTCTTCTTTATTTATTTTAGTTTTTAAATTTATTTTTATTTTATTTTTTATTTTTTAAATTTTAGTTCGTTCTTAATTTGTTTATTTGGTTACTGTACTTTTGCTACTTTTTATTGTACATTTTTTCCATTATTTTCTTATTTCGTTTTCAATTTGCTTTTTTTTTTTTTTTTTTTTTTTTTTTTTTTTGTAATTGATATTTTAGTGTTAAGAATTTTCATTATAAATATAGACTGACTGCTACTGGGTAGGTGTGTGTGTGCGTGTGTGCGTGCGTGTGTGTGTGTGTGTGTGTGTGTGTGTGTGTGTGTGTGTGTGTGTGTGTGCTTGTGTGTGTGTGATAGATAGATAGAGAAAGCCAGAGAAGGAAGAAAATGAAAGAGAGAGAGAGAGAGAGAGAGAGAGAGAGAGAGAGAGAGAGAGAGAGAGAGAGAGAGAGAGAGAGAGAGAGAGACTTTTCTTCAAAATTTATTTGTTTTTTCTAC
>SEYY01015868.1:25000-50000 GCA_009176605.1 Armadillidium nasatum | reverse complement strand
AGGTGTAGGCCTTTTATAAGGGTTAAGGAACTAGGAAATATTTTATTGGCTCTATCATTTTAATATAACATTCTTTTGTTCTGATCAATTACTTCAAAATTAATAATATAATTAATGGTTTGATGACGCCTTCTCTCGTACCATTCAGGAGAGAGATCAGACGTTGAAAAATTCTTCCTCTCTTTTCACTCTTTCTAATTTTCATTCTTCTCGGAATCGTTGCAGGGAAATACTTTGATGAGTCAAGCGTGCTTTCACCAAAAGGAAGAGTGCTGATCTCCTTGGTTCTCCAACTGATAAAGATTTCTTTCTTCTTGCCAAAAAAAAAATCTCCAGCAACTTTTGCAAATCTTCTTTTCCTCCTCTTATTCGATCTGATGGATCTGTAGCTAACACTCCTACTGAAAAGGTCAATCTCTTCGCCTCCATTTTTCATTTAATTCTATCCCGGACAATTACGGCATTTCCTCCCCTACTTCCTCTCTCAGGTGTCGCATGGCTATCTAAACCTGTGATTTCATATGATTAGGTGAATTAGATCATAAAATCTATGAACATTAGAAAGGCTAGTGGTCCCGATGGCAGCCCTCCTCGTGTTTTGATGAAGTGTGCTTCCTGAGTTGGCACCTTTCCTGGTTCAATTCTATTCTTTTTGCCTTAATACTACTGCTTTTCTTCAGGGTTCGAAGCCCTCATATGTTTAGCCGATCCAGGAAAAAGGTAGAGGCTCTGAACTTTCTGACTATCGCCCTATAGTACTCACCTGTATTCTATCTAAAGTCTTTGAAACTCTCCTCAACTCTCATTTCTTGGATTCCTGAATCTCACTCCCTTTTTTTCAGATCAGGCGACACGCTCTCCTATCTTGCTGATCTATAAGTCTTCTGCCCTTTGTGACTATGTGGAATCTTGTGTGGTGGCACTTGACAAATTTAAGGATTTTAACAGGGTATGGCATGCGTTATTGCTCTATAAATTCCCTTTCTTTGAGTTTCCTCCTTCTCTTTGCTTACTCATGTCTAGTTTCCTTTCAAATCACCTCATATCAGCACTTTTTGATAGAGCGACATCTACTTCTTTCCCTATTAATTGTGATGCTCCTCAGGATTCTGTTCTATTCCCTACTTTATTCCTTCCTATCATCATTCTCCGGTGTACATTTAACTCTATTCATTCTTATGACGACGGCTCAACTCTATTATTCTACTCATTTCAAATCTTTCCCTCTTTGCTTCTAGAGTTGCTTATCGTCTTCAAACTGTTCGATTCCATTCTTATCATTCTGGATGGAATTTTCAGGTGTGGCCACAGCAACCTTGTAAAATCTAACTCTATGAAAACTCTTCTTCTTCACAGCTCCCTCTCAAAACACCTCCACACTTTCATATCTCCTTCGACGGCTCTCCCATCTCACCTGTGAATAACATAAATATTCTTGGTGTGAACATAAGCAACAAATTGTCTTGGAAACCTCATATCCCAATGGTTACTAAGATGGCATCAAAGAAGCTATGTGTTCTGTTCAGGTTGCCAGAAATTTTTCTTCTGAACATACTCCAATTATATAAGGATCTTCTTCTGCCCTTGCATGGAGTACTGTTTTTATATTTTCATATTCTACCTTTCTTTTGGATTGGATTGCGCCAAAAGCTAAAAGAATAATAAACTGTCCCTTACTTTCAAACTATCTTTACTCTCTTTCTTCGTGACGTGTCGTTGGCGCACTCTATCTTTTCTATAGATGCCACAACGGCAGATGCTAGAAGGAATTGACCTCTCGCACTCCATCGCCATTGCGCCTCCCTCACAGCACAAGGGGTGCATTGGTTTCACATGAACTTTTTGTGAGTATTGCAAACTCTAGGCTTGCAGTGGTGTCTCCTTCTTTCCAGCCACCTCTGTTCTGTGGAACTCACTACCTTCTCTATTTCTTCTGCTATATTTAATCTATCTCTCATTAAATCCTCCCTCTGCGATCATCTGAGGGATATACGTTATTCGTATAGGGTTGGGTTGGTTTTCTTTTATTCATTAATTATGCCCCCTTCTTCGAAAAAGGCTTAAGCCCATGAGTGGTGGTAAAAATACAACAAAAATTAGATTCGGTGTAGGTCTTATAATTTAAATCATAAAGTAAAACGATATAGTTTAAGTTAAGATTACTACTATAACGTATTATGAAATATAACATTTACAGTATAAGGTATTTATTTCTTAGTTAAAAATTTGATTTTAGTGAAGATTTTCTTATTGCATGTTAATTTAATGTCTTCAAAAGAAGAATTCGTCTACCCAAAGGTCCATTCAGTTTTTAATCAATAATAATATAAACAATTTTTGTTTGCATATATTTTGCAACTGAAAAATGAATAAAAATTAAAAGATTAAAAGAAAAGATACCAATAGAAAAATCAGTAGGATTTAGATAACCACATTTTTTTTATTCATTTTTGCAGATGTATATTGAGCCTGTTCATTTCTCTCTATGTAACATTAATAATAATAATAATAATAATAATAATAATAATAATAATAATAATAATAATAATAATAATAATAATAATAATAATAATAATAATAATATTAATAATAATAATAATAATAATAATAATAATAATAATAATAATAATAATAATAATCATAGTTGCATTCATATTCGAATAAACGATCGATGGATTTTATCACACTGTTTAATTTTATTTTTCTCAAAAATTTTTCGTCCGTCGAAAATCGTTACATTGACTAAGCACTTTTTTCTGTTTTCAAATAAATTAATTATTGTTATAACGACTTTTAAATTAAATCTAAATTAATTTAAAAGCGACATTTGTTTTAATGTCTAAATTAACACTATCATAGAATAGTTTATTAACTAAAAACACTTTAAATTGAATTTTCATTGATACCCTAAAGCAATCTTAGCCGTCGGCTTTGCTTTGCCCTCTCCAGAATGGGCAGATCCAGAATGGGGCAATGGGCAGAGTTTACGTTTCTTTTATTTTGAAGCGTGTGCATATATTAGGCTCTCGTGATTTTTATAATTACAGACTAACTCAAATTTCATTCTAAATTTTTTGCTAAAATTAACGTGATATAGTGTTTAATTTGTGTTTACATAATGTGCTCTTATTAAAATTAATATTATTACTGTGTTCACTAGACCGATTAATTTCGATAAAATTGTTTCCTCAACTTCAGCTCGCCCTTAAGCCATTTTTTTAAGCCAGCAGCCATCTTTGGAATTAACGAGGGAACAGTCTGGTATAGTTTTTTTTTTATTATTTTATTTTATTTTCATTATCATAAATTGCATACTTAAAGTTATTTCGTTTAAATTCCACATTAAATTAAGCATAAAGTTAATTAATGTTGCGTTAATTTAATAACAAATAATTATTATAAAAATAAAAAATATTTAGCTGAAGCTTTTTTGTCCCACCGGATGCAATCTTTTCTCAAGACTATGTTTTTTTCCGAATTTACGCATAAGAAAATAGGAAAAAATTAATTCGCTTCGATTAACCAAAAACAAAGACTTAATTTTAATAGGCCAATTTTATATGAGATTAAATCTAAAATTCGCCTCATCATTTTAATATCAAATTCATAATTTAATGTCCTTTATTCCGATATTAATGTTAATAATGAATAGTCATTTCAATACTAAAAACTTTTCGTTTGAAGTCAGTGACGATAATTAAAATTAATAATTAAAATTAATTATTAAATAAAATTAAAAATGTTGTCTCAGTGTTTCACACAATTTGTAAGTATAGGAAAAAAATCTTCGCTGAATTTTCCATTAAATTAAAATTAAAATTAAAATTTTGAATTTAATATTTCAGTTTTATATATCATTGCGACAGAAAGCTTTAGTTTTTCCTTTGATACAAAATTTACTGGTTAGGACATTATTTCGTAATAAAGGTTTAATTTTTTTTGGAATATCGGGAATAAATTTTCTGTTTTTGAACACCATTGAAGCGTGTGTGCGTGTGCGTGTGCGTGTGCGTGTGCGTGTGCGTGTGCGTGTGCGTGTGCGTGTTGTTGACTTCATTTTCGAGTAAGGTAGTGTCACGGGATATACCTACACTGAAATTCTTTTTGTATACATTAACTTATTATATATGTATATTTATCCATCTTCATGTATTGCCGCTTGCATACAATTATTGTGAGGTATTACCCCCATCCACAAATTTGTAACTTGTGAACTTTGATTAAACCACTTGAACCTTTTAGTGGTAATGGTGATATACACACGTTTAGAGTTTTTAATTTTGATTTAAATATTGCACTCTCTCACCTATTAAATAAAGTAAAAACTGAAGGGAAGATTTCTTCGTCTTTTCATTCACTTGCCAACACCAACACGATCTTCATCTTTCTTCACCTCTTATTGTCTCGAACAATATTTTTCTCCAATAAATAAGTGTGGCCAGCTTCCCTTTGAGTTTATTGGATAACTCTTTTATACCCTGCGAAGGTGTAGTAATATGTATCTATTATTAACGCCATCATAGATCACGATTCGGTGATCTATTATAGATATTCACTAGTATCGGTGGTCGGTAAGGAGGTGTCTTTTACTTAATATATCACCACATTTTAATCATATCAATATTGTAAATGAATCGGAATCGAATATCGATTCAAATTGAGAAGGAATCGATATTTCTTCGATCTCAATTGATGAAAGGGAGAACGTTCATCATAACCGTGATCAATCGTTCATCATAATCGTGATCGTGATAAATGATCGATTGGTTCTTCAGAAAGGAGTGAGTAATTTTCGCCGTTAATTATATTAACAACTCCATTGCTGAAGAAGAAAGTGTGCGCTGAACTCAGTATCGTTGAATACGATTTTTTGATTTCATCCAAATGGCCGGACGGTTTGGAGAAGTGTTAGCCCACAATAATAATAATAATAATAATAATAATAATAATAATAATAATAATAATAATAATAATAATAATAATAATAATAATAATAATAATAATAATAATAATAATAATAATAATAATAATAATAATAATATATAATAATAATAATAATAATAATAATAATAATAATAATAATAATAATAATAATAATAATAATAATAATAATAATGAATAATAATAATAATAATAATAATAATAATAATAATAATAATAATAATAATAATAATAATAATAATAATAATAATATAATAATAATAATAATAATAATAATAATAATAATAATAATAATAATAATAATAATAATAATAATAATAATAATAATAATTCAATTATTTCATCCAAGTTACACAACCTCCAAGGGCTCATTTATATCCTGAAGGAGAACTACATAGTAAACAACAGGAAGTCTTTTATTCACCATCTTGGGAGTAGAGTAATATATATATATATATATATATATATATATAATATATATATATATATATATATATATATATATATATATATATATATATATATATATATATATATATATATATATATATATATATATATATATATATATATATATATATATATATAATTCTCTGGTTGGAAAAGGCCAAAGACCTTTCAATTTTTACCAGAATTGTGGGAATGTCGGAATTGTGGTTTATTTATGACTGACATGTTCCGATACACGGAGTTTGAAAGTATGTAAGTCAAAGGAAGTTGGGAAAGTAGTTAAAACGAGAGTTCCAGACTTTACTAGTAGAGGATATGTAAGACTTAGCATAGCTTTTATGTATGGGGTCTTCTGCAGGAATTTTTCCTCGACTCTAAAATAAATCTTTTGATTTTGTCTCTTATGACATTACCATAAATCAGTTTTCGCTTCGTTTCAACGCATGTGCTTCACCATTGTCAAGGATACTATATTTTAGTCTGGTGGTCTAACCTAACTCAGTCAATAAATATGGAAGGCGGATCCACTCACCCAGAACTTAATAAGCAGCTGAAGTTAAAAACTTTTCAGTGATCAATTCTTAACTCAACGCTCAAGAACATTTTCTAGCACTTCTTCTCTCCGTACTCTATTCTGGACATCGATATTGCCATTATCATGGTCATTATTTCTTCGTTCCTTATCGTTATATTCAGATTTATTTCTAAACATTCTCTTCAGTTTCTTCAGTTCAGACAAAGTCTTATTTTCATTATTTTAAATTAAAGTAGGTTGTATACATTGTATACGTTATCTCTGCTTAAAATGATCAGAGAGTAGGGTTGTTCTTTTACCCTTTCACAGGAATTATATGAACTTTAGTTCCACTTATAACATTTTTAATATATATATATATATATATATATATATATATATATATATATATATATATATATATATATATATATATATATATATATATATATATATATATATATATATATATTCAAAGTTTAAGTCTGCTATTACTCACACAGACTAATTGCATATAGGAAAAATTAGTCTTCTATAGGACTCGAACCAACGACCATTGACCTCGTTGCCCTCTGCCTGAGTTGTGGTCGGGGGAGTCCTTTGAGATGGCGTGCATGGCAAGTTATTCATGAGCCCACTCATCGAGATTTCCTTTTGAACCGCCATGGCTTAGTGGTAGCGCGTGATATTTACCATCTTAAAGGTCATTCGTTCGAGTCCTATAGCAGACATTAATGCTATTATATATATATATATATATATATATATATATATATATATATATATATATATATATATATATATATATATATATATATATATATATATATATATATATATATATATATATATCAAAATAGGTTATCAATTACTGAAAATGTTAATTCACGGTTTTAGATAATGTCTTTCCATCTTTAATATACGAGTAAATTTATACATGTATTTAATATTTCTCTCATTTTTTAGAGCAGAGAGGAACCTCTACTCATGCCAATTAATTCAATAAATTTATAATCAGATAAATAATTTGCAGTAACACTTGAATTGATAAGACTCACGTTTCATATATTTTGATTTCCAGTTTTTATTCATTAAGGTCCTACAACACGATTAGAGTCTTCTTAACTCTTTTAAATTGTTCCTATATTCTTCCTTATAAGTCTAAATATATTAAACATTTCCCAGTGTATGTATAACAAAACTAATATGATTTCTGAAACAAATTTATTAAGACAAAAATAATACCTTAAAAATCATATTTATAGTTTTAAGATCTTAATCTAGGGAGGCTTCAAAGAAGCTGGGAGTTCTGTTTAGACTGCGAGAATTTTTGTATAATCGCAGTTACTCCAGTACAAAGGTGTCATCATCCCTTGTATGGAGTACTGCTCTCCTATCTGGGGGTGGTTCAGGTTTCACCCGTCTTTTGGAAAAGGTTGAGTCAAAGGCTAAAAGGCTTATAAACTATTCTCCTCTTTCTAACTCACTTGACTCTTTATCTTCGCGACGCGACGTTGGTGCTTTCTCTCTTTTCTATAAGTACTACAGCGGCAAATGCTCGAGAGAGCTATCCACTCGTATACCTATACCTTTACGTCGTCCTCGTAGCACAATTTTGCGCATCAATTTTGCGTGGACATAGACAACTTCTGGCTTGTTTGCTGTAGTGCCTCCTTCTTTCTTGCTGCATCTTTTCTGCGGAACTCTCTTTCTTCTTCTGTGTTTCCTGCTGAATTTAATCTCCATTACTTTAAAGCCCGCGTCTGCGCTCACCTAAGAAATTTGTGTTAGGTGCATTTTTGATTTTTTTTTTTTTTTACTCTTTTACATTATTTTATTCTTCTAACACACCCTCCTTGAATAGGGCTTTGCCCGTGAGTGGTGGTGATGTGTAAAAAAAAAAAAGAATTAATAATTTAGTATATTTCGAAAAGCAGTTTATTTAGGCAGAAAAACTAGTGGTAGCAAAACTACTAGGGAAAAAAAAGCAAAAACACATAATATTTACAAGATTTACACTTGATCTAACCACAAGAAGAAGAAGGGTATAATTGAATCATATATGTAGTAGGAAATACGAGGAAAATATTTAAATAACAGAAGTAAGTGTATGGGAGAAAAAATATTTTGAAATCTCAACAGAATCACCAACTTCTTTGTAGCATGTTTTGCGTCATTGCGATATGAGATTTGCGAAGTAATTTTTTTTTCCTTTCAAAACAAGAATGCTTAAATTCCGTGCTGAGGGACAACGATGCCTTCGGTTGAGATAAGACAATCGGGAGATGAAGTTTAGAGTTGGATGTGAAGGAGGGGAAATGTTGAGGAGTTATTTGCAAGCCATATTTAATGTCATTTGAAAACTATACAAGTAAGAACAGAAACCAAAAAATGGATCCACTCAAAAGGAATGCGGGATTTTAAAGTGAGTAAAATAATGGTTGAACATCTGCAAAAATAATTGAAATGGATAGATGAATAAAGGTGAAGATATTCAATAAGTATAAAAAAGATTGAATATGAAACAAAGAATTTGTTAGGACAACTGTTTATAGAAAAAAAAGAATTGATCCTATCAACAACTTCAAGATCGCAAACAGAAGTAAAAGAATAGGATGAGGGTTTAAGACTTGAAATGTACACACGAGAACCTGCAATTCCACTTCCTACAAGTACTTCTAATTTTCAAAATAGATCCACGTAAAATTTATTAACAAGTCTGCTTATTCAATCAATAAATATTGAGCGAAAAGCATTTTAATTCAAAGGAAAGTGTTCCCTTAGAAATATCTTTCGATATAATAAATCAATTAACCTGAAAAATCAAATCAAAATTAAATCAATGCCAATTTTTATTTTTTAAATCTCCTTTTGTGTTCAAAGGCCAAATTCTGTCTAATTTCCATCAGAATTGGGTGAAATATTGGAAACCTGGTCAAGTTAAAGGTCGACATGTTCAGATACACGCGTTTGAAGATAAGAAGTCAAAGGAAGTTGAGAAAGCAGACAAAGTGAGTGTGTTCCAGACTTTACCATTATAGTACATGTAAGATTGAACTTAATGGTTAAGTCTGGGGTTAGAGTTAGGCAGAGAAAGGAAGAGACTGAGTAGAAATGCGTGTCGAACAAGCACTTCTCAGTGGAGGAGGTATACGAAGGGAGAGTTCAGAAGAGCAGTGTCCATTGTAATAGCGATAGTATTGAGAGAGCTTGAGTTATGTATTTTCGAAGAAGATGTTTTAGTTATATGGATGGTTGTGTCGAGTAGAGATATGGAGGAACTGAGATATTGAGGCACTGAAAACGACCATGTTTTTTTCTGAACCAATTTGAAATCCTAGAAAGTTTAGTGGTTAGTTGCTCCAAGGCCACTCTCCTTGCGTCAATTAACTGCTGTTGGGAAAGGCATCTTTTTAACTGAAAGGAGTAATAAAAGGAGGAGTCATCGGTAATGGAGTGGATAGGTAATGAAATAGTAGAAAGATTGTCATTAATGAAAAGTAGAAAAATGTTGGGGATATTTCCAGCGCGACAGCAAAAGATTTACTGAAGTGTCGAAGAGCGAGAAAAGAGTCGGAGAGAAGAGAAAGAAGATCACCTGTAGAACGAATTTTACGAAAATCATACTGGCGATCAGAGATAAAATCAGTAGAATTGAGATGTTTCCAAAAATCTTCCTGTTAATTAAGGATATACTCGAAAATTTTAGAAAAAACGGATAAAAAACTGGAACGTTAGTTGAAAGGTTTGAGATGGGTCTCTCTTTTTCGGCACTGGCTGAATGAGCGCACGTTTCCGGCAAGAAGGATGGTAGAAGTAAAAAAAAACAGAGACGAAATAGTTTACCAAGGCAGGCTGCTAGTTCAGAAGCTCAAGTTTTGTGAACCACAGGAAAGGATATCATCAGGACCATACGCCTTCTTGGTGTTGAGCTCAGAGTGAGAGCAGAAGTGACATTTTTAGAAGAAATTACAATATTAGACATAAATGAGTTGGAGGGGATTGAAGGAGGAGAAATAGCTCCGGAATCATCATGTTTGAATTAGAGGCAAAAATTTGAGTGAATAGTACTGCTTTAGAAGAAGGCAAAACGGTAGTTGTGCCGTCAGAAGATATTAGAGGAGAAAAAGAGAAAGATGCCAAGTAAGAGGTTGACATTTTTTGCAAAATGCCAGAAGGGACGTGAGGAAGAGGATTCCGAAAGATTATTTAATTTATGACTTGGAAATAAATTTAATGTTTTGCGGAGAATAGATTTTACAAGATAATGGGATGAAATATAAGTTGCATGAGATTATGAAGTTTGAAGTCGACTGTAATTTCTGAAAGCAACATTCCTGAGGCGAATAGCACGAGAACAAGCAGAGTTAAACCAACCAAGGTTTTTTATTGGTTTAATAACCATAACTACTATTATTATTTTATTAAAAAAATTGACATTGGAACTAGCTCTCTTTTCCTAGCTTATTTTTTTAAGGTTGCACCTTTGCCCGCAACACAGTATTGGTCCTAACTTGTAAAACCCAAATCAATATTGGTAAAGAATAGTGTTTTTTTTTCCTGTTCAAGATTTCAATTATTCTAATTTGATAAGTCTGTACACTATTGCAAGTTATTCAGATAAAAGTTAATCAGTTGGCTTATAAAACATTTGTGCCAGACATTGGTAATTGCCGTTTATACACACGCACAGACGCAAGCAGAACACGCCGACACGCACACACACAGATGCAAGCGAAAATACGCCGATACGCGCGCACACACACACACTCACACGCAGGCACTCACGCACACACTCACACATACACACACACACACACACACACACACACATATATATATATATATATATATATATATATATATATATATATATATAATATATATATATATATATATATATATATATATATATATATATATATATATATATATATATATATATATATATATATATATATATATATATATATATATATGGATTGTCTGTTCTCGTGTCTCTAATTTGGAGTCTTCTGAATTCTCTACTTTATGGCTTAAACTTTCTTTCAGCTCTACAACAAAATTCATTTGTTCTGTCTACTTATCTCCTAACTCTACAGACTATCCAAAATTCTTCGACTTTCTTAACTTCAAAATAGGGCACATTCTTTCTTCTTCTCCTTTCTCTGAAATCATCATTTTAGGTGATTTCAATGTTCACCACCTGCCAATGGCTTCATCTAGTTCTCACAATCCATCTTGTGAACTCGCCTACCAATTTTCTATCAAGAACAACCTTGAGCAGTTGGTGCATCTCCCTCCCCGTATCCCTGACCGTCTTTGAGATGAACCCAACATACTACATCTTTTCCTACCTACTTATCCTTCTCCTTAACTGTTAAACTCTTTCCTCCTCTGGGTTCATTCGATCACCTTCTTATCTCTGTATCTTGTCCTGTCTTATTCTTCCGCAAGAATGGCCCCCACCTTCGGCGAGGAGACGTTTCTGGCATTTCGGTGCCACTAACTGGTCTGACTTGCGGTTGTACTTTTCTGATTTACCATGGAATGATTACTGTTTCCGTGGGAGGGGTTCCTCGGAGTGTGCAGAGCGCATAACTGAGGTGATTTTCTCTGGCATGAAGGCGTACATTCCATATTCTTTCCCTTCTACTAAACCTAACAAACTTTGAGTTAACTCTGCTTGTTCTCGTGCTACCTGCCGCATGGATGTTGCCTTCAGGGATTACCTTCGTCTACAAACTCCAGAAACTCATGCAACTTATATTTCATCCCGAAATCGTGCAAAATCTATTATTCGAGATACCAAAAACTCTTTTCTCCGTCGTAAATGCAATAATCTTTCTGGCTCCTCTTCCTCTCGCCCTTTCTGGCATTTAGCAAAAAAATGTCAACTCTAACTTTGCTTCTTCCACTTTCCCTCCTCTAGTATCTTCTGACGGTTCAACTGCCGTTTTGCCTTCCTCTAAAGCTGAACTCTTTGCTCAAACTTTTGCCTTAAATTCAACCTTAGACAATTCCGGAGCTGCTCCTACTCCTTCAACCCCTTCAAACTCTTTCATACCTAAATTGTAATTTCTTCTAAAGACGTCATTTCTGCTCTCTCTGAGCTTAACACTAAGAAGGCGTACGGTCCTGATGGTATCCCTCCTGTGGTTCTCAAAACTTGTGCTTCCGAGCTTGCACCCTGCCTTGGTAAACTATTTCGTCTATGTCTTTCTAATTCAACCTTCCCTTCTTGCTGGAAACGTGCGCTTATTCAGCCTGTTCCGAAGAAGGGGGACCCCATCTTAATCTTCTAACTACAGTCCAGTTTCTTTAACCTCCGTTCTTTCTAAAGTTTTCGAATCTATCCTTTAACAGGAAGATTTAGAAAATATCTCAATTCTTCTAATCTTATCTCTGGCTTTCGTAAGAAACGCTCTACTCGTGATCTTCATTTCCTTCTCTCTGACTCTTGGTCCTCCGCTCTTCGGCATTTCGGTGAATCTTTTGCTGTCGCGCTGGACATATCGAAAGATTTTCCAAACTTCCCTCTTTCGGAATCTATCCTTCTCTCTGTGGCCTTCTTTTTGGTTTCCTTTCTGGTCATTCTATAGCAGCTGTTGTAGACGGCCACAGTTCATCCTATAAATCTATTAATAGTGTTGTTCCTCAAGGATCTGTTCTATCCCAACACTTTTTCTGCTTTTCATTAATGACCTTCTCTCTGTTACTTCATCTCCTATCCACTCCTATGCCGATGATTCCACCCTTCATTACTCTTTTCATTTTGAAAGATATCCCTACCAATTTTAGGCAAAAGTTGAGTTAGAAGGGGTTGAAGGAGCCTTGGAGCAAGCTCCGGAACCTCTAAGATCTATCTCTAAAGCAAATTTGGGCAAAGAGCTCAGCTTTAGAGGAAGGAAAACATTGTCGTTTTCAATTGCCTCAAAAACTACTCAACTCCATCTCTCTACTCGACTATGATATCTTCTTCGAAAACACTCACCTCAAACCTTCATCTCTCCTCTCCTTAATTTTCTTGGTGTTTCTTTTTCTCGTGATATTTCTTGAAAAGATCACATTATTTATCTTTCTAAACAAGCTTCTAAGAGTTTAGGTGTTCTGAGGCGCCTGCAGCATTTCTTCAATCCACCCCAGTTGCTTGCTCTGTATAGGGGTGTTGTTCGTCCCTGTATGGAGTATGCGTCACACATCTAGGGCGGTTCCACTCATGCAGCTCTCCTGGAAAAGGTGGAGGCTAGGGCTTTTCGCCTTCAACTCTCCTGCTCTCACTAATTCTCTCCAATCTCTTTCTTCCCGTCGAATTGTTGCGTCACTCTCTCTCTATACTATTGCTATTACAATAGACACTACTCTTCTGAACTCTCTCGTCGCAAACCTCCTCCATTAAGAAGGGCTTGCGCGACTCGTCTTTCTACACAGTCTCATCCTTTCTCTGTCCAACTCTCTGACCCCAGGCTTAACCGCTATGCTCAATCTTTCATGTAATCTACTGGTAAAATCTGGAACACACTTCCTTCAAATCTTTTTCCAACTTCCTATGACTTATACACCTTCAAATGCCGCGTATCATTTCATGTCGACCTTTAATTTAACCATGTTCCCGATTTTCCCCCCCTAACTCTGGTGGAATTTTAGTAGGACTTCTGGCCTTTGCCCACCAGAGGTGTATATATATATATATATATATATATATATATATATATATATATATATATATATATATATATATATATATATATATATATATATATATATATATATATATATATATATATATATATATATATATATATATATATATATATATATATATATATATATATATATATATATATATATATATATATATATATATATATATATATATATATATATATATATATATATATATATATATATATTATTATATATTATTTATTTTTTTTATATTTTTAATAATTATAATTTTTATATTTTATTATTATTATTATTATTATTATTATTATTATTATTATTATTATTATTATTATTATTATTATTATTATTATTATTATTATTATTATTATTATTATTATTATTATTATTATTATTATTATTTATTATTATTATTATTATTTTTATTATTATTATTATTATCATTATAATTATATTATTATTATTATTATTATTATTATGATCTCTTTAACCTAATATTAATTAATATGTGTAGTCACGTCTACATTTTGCCTCTGGTTCTTAAGTTTGTGCATCTGAACTTGAACTCTGTCTTAGCATAGTGTTTCTTCTATATCTACAAACCTCGGCTCTTTATTTTTGGTGGTGGCTTTCTCTTTACCCCTCCAATCTCTCCTAAGTTTTATAACTCACAGAACAAAAAGATTTGGAATGATTTACTTGATTTCTGAAATAAAAGCTTCTTTCTGCTTCGTTTCTTTCTGAGACTTAGCTCTCTGATCTTTAGTTTTGAGATGTATTTTTTGTTTTTGTGAAAGACGTTTTAAATGTGTTCGATTGAATCTGGTACAAAGCTTTGATTTCTGCACTTCCTTCTTTCTGTATCATTTTTTCTTACTTTTAACCTTCTTTCTGATTTGCTTATCTGTTTTTCTGTAGAAGCTGTTGTAGAGGGTCACAGTTCAACCATTAAATCAATTGCTAGTTGTGTTCCTCAGGGTTCCGTAAGATCCCCAGCACTTTTTTTCTACTTTTTATTAATAACCTACAATCTGTTTTACTTCATCTCCTCTCCACTACTATAACCATGACTCCGCACTTCATTACTCCTTTCACTTTGAAAAGTGTCCAACCCAACTTTAAATAGTTTAAAACTGGAGGGTGGCTTATGAGCAATTTTACCTCATATCAATCTCACATAACTGAAATGGATCAGAGAATGGCCTGATTGTCTTCAATGCCCAAATTCTCAGTTTCTTCATCCATCTATTCGACATAAACTTTCACATAATTATAACAATTTTAGAAACACACAATTCTGCCCCTAATATTCGAGATATTTTCCTTCTTATGAAATCCTTCTAGAAAAAATCAGTATTTTCTTACAAATTCGCTTTCAGATATATTTCATGCTATCCCAGTTTCTTGGTCTTTATAGAGTGGAGTTCGCTGTTTCAGTCATAGATAGTTAAAAGATTTTGTGTCTATTGTTTCCGTGTCACCTCTGTAAAATCTGCTCTTTGCTGTAAGTTTAGTTTAACTCATCGATAAAGTCCTGCGAAACACTATTGTTAACTGATTAAATAATGGCTGTCTTCCACAACTAATACTGTGGTATAAAAGTAAAGTGACAGAATAACTTACTTGAAGACGCTGGTTCTATCTCGCATGCGAATTCTTCGAAGAAACTTCCTAGTAAATATTCCCTCCCCGAATAGGGCAACGCCCGTGATTTTTTTTTTTCCTTTTTACAGATTACCAATACTCACGGGCAGAGTCCTCTTTAAGGAGGAGACATATAAAAAGAAAGGAAGAAGAGAAACTACCCAGCCCTGAACCTAACGCACCTCTCTCCGGTGAACACAGACTGAAGCCTTGTAGATCGGAAGATTAAATGCAGGATAAAAAATAGATGGAGATAAGGAGTTCCACAGAACAAAGATGGCTGGAAAGAAGGAGGCACCACAACGGGCAAGCATGAGGCTTCCAGAATAAACACAAAATTCCTATGAAAGCAGGGCACCCCTTGTACAACTATTTTATATACAAACATTTTAATAAAAAAAATAAAGCAAACCAGAAAAAAAGCGTTACAGTTGAGAGAAAGTTTGAAACCGAAAAGGAGAATTCTAGAAATCAAGGCTGTGCCAGACTTCATCGAAAACTTTCGATATGACCAGTGGGTCAACAAGTAATTGACCAAAATGCCAAAAGATAGAGGACCAGGAGTCAAAGAGTAGACAAATAAAATCCATAGTTACATTATTATTATTATTATTATTATTATTATTATTATTATTATTATTATTATTATTATTATTATTATTATTATTATTATTATTATTATTATTATTATTATTATTATTATTATTATTATTATTATTATTATTATTATTATTATTATTATTATTATTATTATTATTATTATACTGAAGATACAATGGCTTGTATAAACGAAGAAAATATATTTTACCAGACACTTTTATTAGGAATATTTCGAAAATATTTGAAATATATACATAATAGCAGTATGACACTTTCTATGCCCTATTGCAATAATATTTCTAATAATATTCATCCAGATAATCTTTCAGTAAATGATACTTTCCAAAACTTTACAAAGAACAGATATTATAATAGGAAGATAATCCCTATTTATTCAGTGTGGATTCTAAGAAGAAATTTCCTAGAAAATATCCCCCTGTCCTTAGAATAGGGCAATGGCATTGGTGTACAAACATTTTAATGAAAAAAAAACTAAATTAAATTAGAAGAAATTATAATAAATAAATATCATCAGTACACGGTCGGGAGTGGTCTTTAGAGTTGGTCTGCATGGATAATTATTATTCATAAGCCTTTTCTTCGCGGTTTCTCTTTTGCACCGTCGTTGTGTGGATGTAACATTCTGTCGTATCATTCTATAGGGCCGGATTCGATTCCCCGTACATCAAACTTTAAACTTTGAGTTTAATAATATTTGTTCTGTGATTTTCAAACCTTACGCCTCTGACTTTGTATCGTATCCTTGTATTTTCTTGCCTATACATATCAAAATGTGCTCACTTAAATTGTGCTGAATAAAAAAGAAATATTTTATTTATTTCTTTAAGTTTTTGTCACCTGTTTCTCGAAGTTCTTCTCAAAGGGTCTTTTTTTATCTCTCTTTGCACTCGTTCTTCTTCCAATCGGAGGAGAAAAAAAATAGAAAAAATAGAAGAAAAAAATATAATGTCTCTAATGCTTTATAATATATTTCAATTAAATAAGAAGGAGTAATAATAACATTTTAGAAAGTTTTAGATCAGAAATCTCAAACCACATTATACCTATGACATATCTTGATATAAAGAGCAGATAATTTTTCTTCTTATTTTCTAATTTTTCTAATTTTAATGTTCATTTCCTACCTTCACTTCTTTTGTTTCCCTATCTATCTATCTACCTATCTATCTTTCTATCTACTTATCTATCTTTATTTTCCTTTTATTTATTGTAGTTTATCCTTCCAAGGTATAATAATAGTTTTTATTTATTATTATTATTATTATTATTATTATTATTATTATTATTATTATTATTATTATTATTATTATTATTATTATTATTATTATTATTATTATTATTATTATTATTATTATTATTATTATTATTATTATTATTATTATTATTATTATTATTATTATTATTATTATTATTATTATTATTATTATTATTATTATTATTATTATTATTATTATTATTATTATTATTATTATTATTATTATTATTATTATTATTATTATTATTATTATTATTATTATTATTATTATTATTATTATTATTATTATTATTATTATTATTATTATTATTATTATTATTATTATTATTATTATTATTATTATTATTATTATTATTATTATTATTATTATTATTATTTATTATTATTATTATTATTATTATTATTATTATTATTATTATTATTATTATTATTATTATTATTATTATTATTATTATCTCGCATGACCTTTTGACATAAAAAAAGGACGCTTTTCTTCCAGGTAAATTACCTGCCTATCTTCATCACCAAAATAATTAATAAAATAAATAAAAAATTGTACAGCAATAATTATTTATGTTTTTTGTGATTGGTATTTTATAAACCACTAAGTTGTTTCTCTTAAAAAAATATCTTTAAGAATGTTAAAGATAAAAACATTCTTCTTTATTACTTCTAAAGCTCTCAAGGGTCAGTGACCCTTTTTATCTTGTGATTTCTTTATTATAATTTGAATTGTTTCAGAAGTTGCTTTCTGGCAACTTTGTTAATTGCTTCTTCTAATCACACTGCAAAAAATTGTCCTAACGAATCGTTGGGACAAATGGCAAAAATGTCACAGTAAATTTTCAATAGAGAAAAGACATGTTAAGCATAAGATAGTCGCTTCACCGATTTATTTTTTATTTTCTAATAAGAAAATAACTGAAAAATTTGTTGTGGCCTTTTTGACACTTGTCCCAACGATTCGTTAGGACAATATTTTTGCTGTAATACGTTTATCTGAGTTATCCTTTTCACATCTATTTTCTTTCGCAGATGCTATATCTATGATTAATAAAAAATAATGGACACAATTTTGCTTCCAAATTTGATAAAATATATAAAAATAATTATGGGTTATTTTGAACAAGCAAACTCACATAAACTTACATAACTCTTTTTTTTCTTTTTTTCCAACATAAAAGCAGAAACATATGTTGAAAATCTTTGAAATATATTAAAATGATTACAAATTACAATGAACTAATTCTGGTAAAAACCTATTGGATAAGTGATGAAAATTTATCATTCAGAACCACGTGATCAATAAATTCATTATATATTATTGGTTCTAACAATAAGCCCTTCTATTAACCATTTCAAAGAATCGGTTTTTTGGAGTGATTTATCAACTTAACTAATATTGTTGCGTATCAATGTTCTGTTACATCTCAAAGCTCATTCTACGGTCAAATGATGACATTTTATCTGTCTGTTCATAGCTTATCTACCCACTCTTACTCCAATGAATTTACCCTTCACTACCCTACACTACCCTTCACTACCCCTTCACTACCCCTTCACTACCCTTCACTACCCTTCACTACCCTTCACTACCCTTCACTACACTTCACTACACTTTACATTTGGAAAATGACTTTAACCATTAGTAAGCAGAAGAAGACTAGGAAGGGGTATCTGATATTTCTTGTATTTCTATTACCATACAGAAGACTTGTTTTCAATGCTTCAAAAACTCTTTTCCTTCATCTTCCAATATTCCATGTTTTCTTCCATTTAAACTATTGCATCTTCTTTGAAAAGAAGATTTGCGACAGAGTTACAGGGAGAAGAATAAATTTAAATAAGTTTAGAAATCAAAAATCTTTTACAAAATCTTTAGTTATGTTTCTTTGTAGATAGTTAAGAAATCTTTTAACATTAGAAGTAAACGAGAACCCAAAGGTAGAAAGACCCGTTCAGACGCAGCAGATTAAGGAATAAGGCCAAACTTTTGTAGAGATTTCTGTTGGCAATCCTACAGATATCCTTATTGAAGACTCCTGTAAAGAATAAATTTCTGTTAGATAATAAGACACAAGAAGCTTCATCAAAATCCATAAAAAAAAAAAAAAAAATTACACAATAAAAAAGATAAAAAGATATATCATTGCACAATTGTTTACTGTCGTATATATATATATATATATATATATATATATATATATATATATATATATATATATATATATATATATATATATATATATATATATAAACTGAAAAATTGTATAAAATTGTTTATGAACTATTAAATCATTTTAACATTGCAGTCGTGTTAAAATAATTTGTTTCTCAGTAGCAGCATGCGGTTGTCCAATCTTTCTTTACCTATTATATATATATATATATATATATATATATATATATATATATATATATATATATATATATATATATATATATATATATATATATATATATATATATATATATATATATATATAATTGTGGCAGGATTCTGACTCATCTGGGCAATACAAATCTATGTTGTATTGACTATTCGGAAACAACACGATCATTCTCCGCACGCCCTCCGAACGCCCTCAGAATGCCTTCAGAACGCCCTCAGAACGCCCTCAGAATGCCCACTGAATGCCCACTGAACATCCACTGAACGCCCTCAGAACGCCCACTGAATGCCCACTAAGCATCCACTGAACGCCCACTGAAGGTCCACTGAACGCTAACGGAACACGCCAGTAAGAAGTCTGCATCTCTGCAACTAAAATGAATATCTTCCTTTCACCCTAAACAGAATACAATATTCAGCCCTTTCTTTTCTGGATCGAAATTAGAACTCTTTCTCTCTTTCTATTTGACCTGACCATAATAGGGTCTTTCTATTTGACCTGACCATAATAGGTTCATATTCTGATAAACTCTTGGGAAACGTTGGAGGAGTCGAACTCGTTACCAAATTATTGTCAAGCGCCGACAAAAACGTCAATCCTGCTAGTACAAACACAGCATCATATATATATATATATATATATATATATATATATATATATATATATATATATATATATATATATATAGGTATATATATATATATATATATATATATATCGGTATAAAATTTTTGGTAGATATATATATATATATATATATATATATATATATATATATATATATATATATATATATATATATATATATATATATATATATATATATATATATATATATATATATATATATATATATATATATATATATATATATATATATATATATATATATATATATATATATATATATATATATATATATATATATATATATATATATATATATATATATATTATATATATATATATATATATATATATATACAATAGCATTGAGAATGGAAATGAAATTGCAAAGCGCTGAAGTATTCTACTTTTTTACTTCCGTTTTAAAAAACCGGATAACGAAGCACTTCCGATGGAACCGGAAGTGCTCAAGGCCAGTGACGTAAGCCGGATATCCGCAATGAGCATCCTTGCAAGAGACGAAGAGTCAGAGTGCCAGTAAGAGTTATACATATACTTACATCCACCCACGCACACGCACACACACACACGCACACACACACATATATATATATATATATATATATATATATATATATATATATATATATATATATATATATATATATATATATATATATATATATATATATATATATATTAAGACAAAGAGAGAGAGAGAGAGAGAGAGAGAGAGAGAGAGAGAGAGAGAGAGAGAGAGAGAGAGAGAGAGAGAGAGAGAGAGAGAGAGAGAGAGAGAGAGAGAGATAGATAGAGAGAGAAAGAAAGAAAGAGAGAGAGAGAGAGAGAGAGAGAGAGAGAGAGAGAGAGAGAGAGAGAGAGAGAGAGAGAGTTAAAACGGAAAAACTGCATATTTCAGACCAATAATTAAAGTGTTAAATTAATATATTTTGCGCTCATATTTTGTTCCGTAAATATACAACCCACACATCTTTCTGCACACGTCAACACACCTTGTGCACACCTATATATATATATATATATATATTATATATATATATATATATATATATATATATATATATATATATATATATATATATATATATATATATATATATATATATATATATATATATATATATATATATATATATATATATATATATTATATATATATATATATATATATATATATATATATATATATATATATATATATATATATATATATATATATATATATATATATATATATATATATATATATATATATATATATATATATATATATATATATATATATATATATATATATATATATATATATATATATATATATAAATAATATAAAGATGAGGAAGAGGAAGAAGGAAGAAAGAGATAGGAAATGGATAGAGATAGATAGATAGATAGATAGATAGATAGATATAGATAGATAGATAGATAGATAGATAGATAGATAGATAGATAGATAGATAGATAGATATAGATAGATAGAGATAGATAGATAGATAGATAGATAGATAGATAGATAGATAGATAGATAGATAGATAGATAGATAGATAGATAGATAGATAGAGAGAGAGAGAGGGAGAGAGAGAGATAGATAGATAGATAGATAGATAGATATAGAGAGAGAGAGCTCTAAATGATAACCAAACGAATCTTGTACTGTAATCTTTCTTACATAACCATTAATACCGCTCTTATTGTTTCTTTAATACTAAATAAAATTAATTTATTTACAAGAGTATAAAAATAATTACTTTTCGAAACAAAATTAAGACAAGGGCAATTGGATTTTGTCATGAAGGACACCCACACTTTTTTTTAAATTTCTGTTTCCCAATATTAATTGGGGAATTTAGTGTACTCCTTGCTTGGACTTTTTAAAGGGTGAACTTATAAAGACTTAAAACCTGTCCAGGTCTAATGAGTGAACCATAGTTTTGTTACTAACCTGGTGGTGACATATCAACAACCAGGTCCTTATTTCAAATTCCTCGTATAGGAACGCAACATCAGAAAGCGGATATTATCAGGGAAAAAGGAATCTAACATCATAAACTTGATTTCCTAATTACTAAACATCTCCTCCAGTGATGTAGGATAGATACATATCTACATCGGTGAAACATCCAATTAGTAATAAGAAGAATTCCTCTTCAGTTTGAACTCAATTTATCAGTATAACTATTATCTCCAAATTCCTAAAACTATTACTCTCTGATTGCTTATAAGCTCTAATACGATATATATATATATATATATATATATATATATATATATATATATATATATATATATATATATATATATATATATATATATATATATATATATATATATATATATATATATATATATATATATATATATATATATATATATATATATATATATATATATATATATATATATATATATATATATTCCGAAGAAAGGTAGCCGCTCTGATCCTTCCAACTATCGCCCTATAGCTTTTACTTGTATTCTGTCTAAGATCTTTGAAACCCTTCTCAACTCTCACTTCTTAGATCATCTGGAATCACATTACCTTCTTTCTGATCATCAGTATGGCTTTCGGCGTTCGAGGTCTACTGGTGATATACTTTCCTATCTCACAGATTTATAGTCTTCTGCCCTTTGTGACCATGGGAGACTTGTGTGGTGGGGCTTGACATATTCAAGGCGTTTGACCGGGTATGGCATGTGTCACTGCTTTCCAAGCTCCCCTTCTTTGAGTTTCCTCCTTCTCTTTGCTTACTTATGTCTAGCTTTCTTTCTAATTGCTCCATTTTGGTTGTTGTTGATGGAGCGACTTCTTCTTCCTTTCCCGTCAATAGTGGTGTTCCTCAGTGTTCTGTCTTGTCTCCTACTCTATTCTTACTTTTCATTAATGATTTTCTCAGCTGTTTATCTAATCCTATACATTCATATACCGATGAGTCAGCCCTCCATTCTTCTACTCATTTAAAATCTGCTCCTTCCTTTGCATCTAGAGTTGCTTCTCGTCCTCATCTTCATTCCATTTTTGCAGATCTGGATAGAATTTCCCAGTGGGGTCGTCTCAACCTTGTGAAATTCAACTTTTTAAAAACTCAACTTCTAGAAATCTCCCTCTTAAAGACACCTTCTAACTTTCCTATTTCTTTCGATGGTTCTCCCGTCTCTCCTGTTGACAATATAAACATCCTTGGCCTTTCACATAAACAAAAAAATGTCTTGGAAACCTCATATCACAATGGTTGCTAAAGCGGCCTCAAAGAAGCTGGGAGTTCTGTTTAGAGTGCGAGAATTTTTTTCTTCTTCCCAGTTACTCCAATTATACAAGGGTCTCATCCGCCCTTGTATGAAGTACTGCTCTCATATCTGGGGTGGCTCAGGTTTCACCCGTCTTTTGGATAAGGATGAGTCAAAGGTTAAAAGACTTATAAACTGTCCCATTCCTTCAAATTCTCTTGACTCTTTATCTTTGCAACGTGACATTGGTGCCTTGTCTCTTTTCTATAGGCACTGCAGCGGCAAATGCTCGAGGGAGCTATCCACTCATATACCTCCCCCTTTACGGCGTCCTCGTAGCACAAGGGGTGCATCGACTGCGCATTAATTTTGCATGGACATAGGCAACTCCAGGCTTGTCCGCTGTGGTGCCTCCTTCTTTCCTGCCACCTCTGTTTTGTGGAACTCTCTCCCATCTTCTGTATTTCCTTCCGAAATTAATCTCAATTTCTTTAAAGCCCACGTCTGAGCTCACCTAAGAAATTTGCGTTAGGTGGGGCCTGAAAGGGTGGTTTTTATTTTTTGTTTTTTGTACTCTTTTACTTCTTTTTTATTCTTCTAACACCCCCTCCTTGAATAAGGCTATGCCCGTGAGTGGTGGTGATGTGATATATATAATATATATATATATATATATATATATATATATATATATATATATATATATATATATATATATATATATATATATATATATATATATATATATATATATATATATATATATATATATATATATATATATATATATATATATATATATATATATATATATATATATATTCAGGAAACATTTAAGCTAAGAAAGAAAAAAAACAGCAGCAACTAAAGTTACATCACATGAACGGAATGGTAATCCAAGTCTATTTTACAGGGGGAGGGGGAGGGGGAGGGGAGAGGGGAAATGGGGGGAACATTTTTTAAGGAGGGGGGAGGGGTGAGGGATAAGAAGTGGGGGTACGATAAACAAATATCAAAAGGAAGGAGTGAAAAACCAACCTAAGGAATTAATAAACATACTCACGACATAATAAATGAATAAATAAATAAATAAATAAATAAATAAATAAATAAATAGATAAATAAATAAATAAATGAATAAAGAAATAAATTAAAACAAGTAAATAAATCAATTTAAATAAACAAATAAATAAATAATGTGTTATATAATATTTAGCTTCTTTTAAACAAGTTATATAGTCATGAGTTAAAACTGTATACAAGGGCATCAAGGAATACAATTATTATTATTATTATTATTATTATTATTATTATTATTATTATTATTATTATTATTATTATTATTATTATCGCTATTAATGTTATTATTTTAATTATTATTCTAATTATTATAATTATTATTATGATTTTTTAATTATATTATTATTACTATCATTTTTTGTTATTAATAATATTATAATTATTAATATTTATTGTTTTATTATCAATTGTATTGTCATTATTATTATTATTATTATTATTATTATTATTATTATTATTATATTATTATTGTTGATTGATTGTTTTTAGTTTATTATTATTATTATTATTATTATTATTATTATTATTATTATTATTATTAT
>SEYY01015868.1:7500-17500 GCA_009176605.1 Armadillidium nasatum | reverse complement strand
TTATTATTAACTATATAGTATATTAATTGTTATAACGTAAATTACTATGAAGTGATATTATTTATAGTAAAAATGCAATATTAAACTTCTATTAATATACGTATTATATGCTGCCTCGTCATATATCGGGTACTATATTTACATTTTATTATATATGTAGAGGTAATATATATTTTAGGTTACTATTTATATAATTTAAAAAAAATATATATATTTTTTTTTTTTTTTTTTTTTTTTTTTTTTTTTTTTTTTTTTTTTTTTTTTTTTTTTTTTTTTTTTTTAAATTATATTAATATTTATATGTATATATAATTTTAATTATATAATTAAATTTTATAATATAAATAATATATTTATTATTAATTAATATATAATTATAACTATAATATTAAACTTATAATTATATATCATATATGATTATAATATATATAAATAACAATAATAATAATAATAATATTAAGAATAATTAATATATATAATAATAATTAAATGAATAATAATTATATATAATAACTGGACATATAAAATACTATATATAATAATTAATTATAATTAATATTTGATAACATCAATATGATTTTAATAATAATAAAAATACAAACAAAAAAATAAAAAATTATGAGAATAAATAGGAACAATATATAATAATAAAAATATAAAATGATAGTAATATATATATTAAAACAAATAATAAATAAATTAAAGGTAATATTAATATAATATATATATATAATAATAAATAATGATTAATAATAATAATATATATAATAAATAATATATTAATAATAAAACAATAAACAATAATTATTATCTTAAATTTCTAATTTATTAAATACATATTCAATTTGTTCATTTTTTTTAATTTTACTTTTCATTTTATTCAGTTAGTATAGGCTCAGAGAGAGAGAGCTTAAATGATATAGAGAGGAGGATGGAGAGACAGGGAGAAAGTCCCCGTTAATCGATAATATAATTTTATTTTATGTATGTACTCTATGTGTGAATGTTGGTATGTTGTTATGTGTGTATATGTATGCATCTGTTTATTATATTAAATAGTTAGTAGGTTTATAATATATTAATAATATTATTTATATAATATATATATTTATTACTTACTATAATATATATATATATTATATATATGTATATATTATATATTATTATTATATATATATATATATATGTTAATAATTAATAATATATATATATATATATATATTATAATTTATAATATTATATAAATTATATTATATATTTTATATATATATTATAATTTTATATATAATTATATAGATATAATTATATATTTATATTATATATATATATTATATATATTATTATATTTATATATATAATAATAAAACTAATACTAAAAATAATAATAAAAAAAAAAATATTATTATTATATTATATTAAATATAATATTATGTTTATATCCTATATTAATATTAGTTTACTACAAATTATAATTATAGATTATATAACTATTATATATTTATTAATTATTATATTTATCATAATTATTATAATTATATTTAATAATATATACTTAAGAGATCTATACTTAAAATAGAACTAAAAACTACTTTTTTTTATAAAAGAAACCGAATTAAAATCTGTAGTTGGAATTAAAAATTATTTATAGATTAGACATCGCAAAAAGGAAGCCTCCACTTAAAATCTGTTAAAACTTTTGTATTCATGCAAGACGTGTTGCTGCCATTAGCCTTCATTCTCTTATTTTCATTATTTCCTAGCTCATTATATATATATATTATAATATATATATTATATAGATTATATATATATATATATATTATATATATATATATATTTATATATTATATTATATTATATATATTATTATATAATATTAAAAAAATAATAAAAAAAAAAAAAAAAAAAAAAATTATATATATATAATATTATATTATATATATATATTATATTATATATTTATATATATATTATATATATATATTATATATATATATTATATTATATTATATTATTATATATTCAGTTCTTATATAAAATATTATTTCTATATATATATATATATATATATATATATAATTATATATTTATTATATATATTACATATATATATATATACTTATATATATATATTATATTATTTATATTATATATATATATCTTATATATATACACGTGCCTCAAAAAGTAGAGTGATGACTCACGTGCTTGAGGGGTGTCGTTTCGATCCCACTTGAGGATCCTAGGTATATACTTCCTAAAAAAGTTCCTCTCCACGAATAGGACAATGCACGTGAGATTATAAACTTAAAGATTATATTATATATATATATAAATTATAATATATATATATATTCTATATATTTATATATATTTATATATATATAATATTATATATATATATTATTTAATATATATTATTTTTTTTTTACACATCACAACCACTCAAGGCCAAAGCCCTATTCAGTGTGAGGGGGTGCTAGAACAATAGAGAGATAAAACAACCCACAAGCCCCACATAACGCAAATTTCGCAGGTTGAGCACAGACGTGGGCCTTAAAAGAATTGAGATTAAATTCAGCAGAAAACACAGAAGATGGGAAGAGAATTCCACAAAACAAATGTGGCTGGAATGAAGGAGGCACCACAGCGAACACGCCTGGAGTTGCCTATCTCTACACAATTTATGTGCAGACAGTGCACCCCTTGCGTAATGAGGGCGCCGTAAAGGTGGAGGAATGCGATTATAGTTGACAGTTTACCTACTATCGTGCAATTTTGTCCATGCCTGTATATTAAGTATTCCTATAAGAATAGTAGACTCATGATATTATAGGCTACAACGTACTCACGTCGCATAGATAAAGGTCAAGGAATTGTATAAGAGCAGAACAGTATTTATAATACTTTATAACCTATTAGATCAAATAACCTATTAATATATGTATACTGGGTGAATAACCTAGTAAGTTCTACCTACTACCGTAATATGAGAAGCAGTACTCTAATACAAGGTGAGTAGTGAATGAGGCTCCCTGTATTAATTGTACAGTAACGGGTGATAAAGTGAAGAAGAAAATTCTCACAGCCTAAGCAGAACTCCCAGCACCTTTTGTGAGCGCCGGCTATATATATAATTATCTGCTAACTCATTTAGTGTATGTTGAGTAGTAACATTCCAATACATTGTTCATTCATATGACATTTATCAGTTACAGACACTAGGAGGACTGTAGAACCGTTCGACATACAATTAGCAACATACGTAGTTAGACGATAGAGTCGTCTCTTGATAGGGAGATTTCTAGTATATATGAAAATAGTTTATTTATTTTTATTGTTGGTGTGAAAAATGATAATTCTCTCTGAGTACTCTTCTCCTCAATCTCGTGATGCACTGCTACACTCCTCATCTGTCTGGAGCAATATAACTCACAATGAAATGAAATGTATCCAGTTTGCTAATAGTAATGAATCAGTGAAAGCAGACGAGAGTGCATACTCTAGAGTTCTCTAAATATAAAGAGAGATGTTAAGACAAATATATATAAAATACTGTAGTAGTGATATATATTGTTATAGTGTGATGTCTCATTCGTCATTATATACGTTTATGTATTGATTTAGATGTTAGATTATACATATACACGGATTATAATGATTACATTAATTTAGATTATTATTAGTATTGGTGTAGATAAGACAAGTCCTTTACTGATTATTAATAGTGTGATCATCTTATTATTCCTTTACTCTATTTATAGTTCTTGATGAGCTGAATATAGATTACTAGTTTGCTTCCTCCATTCTCTATTATAATATATCAGCCGAATTATTAATATATTATCTTTATGTATATACGTGCAATATTCTTATTTTTAGATCGATTAATTGTTATATATGCTCATTATTTAAATCATTATGATGTATTACAATATTATTATTATTTTTATATTTTTATTTTTATTATTGCATTATTATTATCATATTATTATTATTATTATTATTATTATTATTATTATTATTATTATTATTATTATTATTACAATTATTATTATTATTATTATTATTATTATTATTATTATTATTATTACCTTGGAGAGCAGTATTTGTATTTTTATTAATTTTAAAGACCAATCCCTCAAAATGAAGCAAGTGACGGGCGCACGTATGAAGGTTAATTGCATTTCAAATCTCGATTCGTTACATCAGTAAATTTGAAATTTGAAAAAAATATTTCGCGGCGATCTTGTCATATTGCTCTTTTCTTTATTCTTGCCGGTCAAATGCCCGCTAGTGGTTATTAAGACATACGATACACTCTTCACACAGATGTTAACTCGATCCACATCGATGTCTCTCGACTCTTTTGACGACTCTGAATAACGCACTATAGATTCTTACTCTTTGCTTTATGTATCGAATGTATAAATATAGCATCTTCAGACTGACTTCTCATTTTGAGATAAGTGTTCGTGTTGCATTTTCTCACCTTACTGCTAATAATGACTGTTGTAAAACCAAAAAATTGTGTTGTATTGTTATATCTCGAGATGTTCTTAAATGTTGACAATTTAGTATATATATAAATATTTCAGTGGAAAATCTCATCGACAAAAGTAATCGAATATATCTTTCTAACTTCACTTTCAATTTTAACTCTCTGCAAGATAGAGATTAGCATAGATGGAATTAATATACAAAATATGTCGATAGCTCTCTGTTCTCCGACATTGTGTTCAAATTTGTTTACAGTTCCAGTTATAAATATATAAAACATTTACGCGTAATTGATAGTCATTGATATTTGTTGAGTAGAAGGTTTTATGCATATTTTTATTCTATGATAATTAGTATTATATGATCTAATATTAGTATATACTGATAGTTATCAGTATAGTATATTCTATTATACTCAGCATGTATTTTACTACTATTTTCTTTATTATATTTATTCATATGTTCAACTGATTTATCGTATTTGGAAATTTCAGTTAGATTTTTTTCGTTCTAGAATAATAAGTTTTTCCACTAACAACGTATAGTTAATAATATGTATATTAAAATTACTTATCTTTATATATAATATAAGCGATATACTAAATAATGTTATAGTATGTATAATTTTAAAATAAATTATATGATACAAATTTTAATTTTTATTCATAGTCTGTTAATTATGATACATATATATATATATATCATATGATATCATATCATAATTGGAGAGATATGTAATAAAATTATATTTCTGAGGATCGGTTGCGTATTTTAATTCTGGGTAATTAGGTCGGATAATCTATATGGTGACCGGATAATACGGTATAGATAGGATTTTGATTTTTTCGGTACTGTCCACGAGGTGTATATTATATATATTTATATAATAATAGTGAGAAACCCAGATCTACCGCTGTATTGACGCTCTGATAATTGACTGGAGTGCGTGAAAAGGTGCGATGCTTAGTTTCTTTTCTGTGTGCTTTCTCTGTAATTGTATATAAAAAAATTAATTCACGAACAATGTGACAAGAAAATTTATCAGAGATGAGCTCTATCGTAAAATCATGAAGGTACGTTGTGATCAGAGGAAGCCGTGATCAATCTCGTCTATTTCAATTGGTGTGTGTAACAAACAAAACTGGACGCGACATTATTACATACTCTTTAACAGTATAGACTTTATATCGTTTTACTTAATCTTAATATAACTTCTTAGTGTGATTAACAGGTAATCCCTAATTCGACTATTTTTTTATTATAAACACTGATACATCACAATCGTCCTAAATTAGTCCGTTCATTAAAGCATAGATCTGCTCTTCCATCGCGCAGTCCGCGATCTTAGCTGGTGCTTGTATCAGCATGCTCTAGTACGAAGTTTGCCCTTACCAAGGCAGAACCAGACCCTATAGACGTATTACAGTCCTGTGCTTACGTGATATTGTTATTTGAACTCGCCATGTTGGGTCTCTCTTTGTATGGATGCTGGTGGAAGGCTACACCAGTGGTAGCCCACTAGCTAGCCTAGGGCGATTAAATTATAGGCAAAGTGTAACAGATATGCTCGAATCTCATAGAACATTGTCTGATATTACTAGTCAAGTCGTAGCGAAGATAGTCTATCATAGTTAATCATAGATCGTCGTAATCATACCATACTAGAAAACTCTCACAATTCTCCATGTTCCTCTCAGATGAACCATATTATTCAGTGGTTTACAGCAAAGGAAACTGATGTAACTAACTGTAAGCCAAAATTCGGAATAATACTTTTCATTTTAATATTAATTGATTTATAAGTATATATATATTTTATATATATATATAATATAATTATTAATATATATATAGTATAATAATTAATAATATATTTATAATATTATAATATATATATATATATATATATCAATATTTATATAGTTATATATACACATATATATATATATTACTATTTAATTAAATATATATATTATATATATAATATATATAATATTATATCTATATATTATTTATATATATATTATAATATAATAATTTATATTATATAATATATATATTAATATATATATATATTATATATATTAATATTATATATTATAATTAATATATATATATAGGCTTATCAGTGATGTGTGTGTGATATATGTATTCTGATGTTATTTACGTATTTTCTTTATATATCGATATTTTTTTTTAATGTCGGTATATTACATTTTTAATTTACTCGATATATTTCCTAGTTCTCCTAGATATAAACTAAGCCTTAGTACTCACTATGTTCATAGGCACGGCTCTTGCTTTAGATCGTATCGGGCTCAGGTACAGTGCGCTGGTCTATGCAAGGTGTCAAATTACTTTATCTGTGATTAGGTTATAGCCTCTATTTTTACCTGGCAATTTCTCAGGTAGTCTAGGTGTATATGATAGTATATCTCGAAATTATGGTTACTGCTAGTAATAAGTAGATTATATATATATAATGATATACAAATATATAATATGTCTATTCATTGTATAATATTAGATAATAGTACCCTATCGTATTATTCTCTTGTGACAACTATCTTACTTGATTTACGATAGTAGCATACTTATTCATCCGAATATTTTCGTATTTTACGATTAATATTTTATTTAACAACTGAACTCAGATAAACTCAATTCTCCACCTTAACCTTTTAATATTAATTATATTATATTATATTTATATATATATAATTATATATATTATATATTAATATATATATTAATATTATAGTATATATATATAATTAATATAATATATAATATCTATATATATTTATTATATTAATATTTTATATATAATATATATAATAATATATACAATAATACTCAGTGGTCGGTCGTGATTAAATACTTGGCAGGGGGCTAGCATAAGTTTATATCTCTTAAGTATCTTTAGTAAGTTATATAATAAAAAAATTCAAGTGAACTAAAGATATCCTATCGGATATTAAATTGACGTCTGACTCATTTACTTCAATATACTTCTAATACTTGAGTTAGAGAAAATTATATTAATATCTCACTTACATTAGAATGTTTCAAAAAATTCTTATTTGTTAACCTTAGTATTTCATTTATCATATATATATAATTAACATACATAAATTATTTCTTGAACACAATATATATTACATTTATACTAAACCGCTGAATCGTGTCTTTTGATTTCAAACTTGGCAATTGTGTGTTCTGCACAGTCATATATTCTTCTTGATCTTATCTTATGTGAATGTAATATTCTTTTTAATGTTATACATATATAGTAAGCTGTCATATTAATGACTACTCTCTAGTGAATATTATAGATTTACTTAGAGTAATCTAATACTAATTATTTACAGAATTTTTTCACACTATGACACTACAACTGCTAAGTCATTTGAGATAAATGGAATCCTGGAGTTCGTTTCATGAAGGTATAGTGATATAATATACATTATGTATATGTGGAAATATTTTCAACATTCAAATAACATTTTCATCAAATGTAGGAGTAAGTGATCTTAGCTATTTAGTATAGACTATATCTATATATCAGTCAACTGCTAGCTACTCTATTATCATGACTTACTACCATATTAATATATCATAACGTATTCGAAACTATATATAGTTATATTCATTATTATTACTTATTAATTATCATTATTATCAATTAGATATATCGATACTACTTCTTACATTTACATTATTCGCATAATTTCTCTATACTTCGAGAAATATTTCTATATTCTAAATATAGTGGTAGATAAAAACATAGTTTTGTTTTTATATCTCAAATAACTTAGTGATTCTTCTACCTTTATATTATCAGTTTTATTCCAAGCTATACTTGAATTATATAAATATATATATACTATATATATATATATGTGTGTATGTGTGATGGTGTGCATAATAAATATCAATATCAAAAATAATATATATAAAACTTTATAATATATTTATATATATATTATAATATATATATAATATATATATGATATAATATATATATATATATATATATATATATATATATATATATTATTTATATATATCTTGATCTGAGAGATTTAAATTATAGCGATTTGTGATTTTTTCTTCGGATTACGGGATCGGGACCGGGATCGGATAGGATTTGATTTTTTTCTGCTGTCCACGTATTATATATTTACAACAGTGGCAAACCCAGATCTACAAGCTGGGATGCGCCTGATAGCGAAGCTGCAGTTTTTTTTTTTTTTTTATTAAAAAAATATAACATGTGACATTACTGGATTATTTACTAACCCAGCAAGCGTAATTTGTTTTGTTTGTTTAAATAAAGCTGTACTTAAAAACGAAAGACTTAATTTTAAATTAATAACATTTTAAAAATTTTTAGTTGCCAAAAATAACATTCCTTATTTTCTTTAAGCTAGTCTCCTTCATCGCGCAGTCTTTTCTTCGCTGCGCTTGACTTATTATGTCGAGCTCAAGCCAATTGATAATTTGTCCTTGTTTACAGTATTTTTTTGAATTTGCTTGAAAAAAAAAATATCGTATTTAAATGCGTTGATGCATTTAATTCAATCAGATGAGTATCTCTGCATTCTATTTATTAATTGAGAAAAATGAATTTAATCACTTTTTCTACAAAATTTGAAATTTATTCAACATCCTACGCCTGGTATTTTTAATTTGGAGGGCTGCAGCCCTGGAATATAGACGAGCCGCCACAGTATATCTATATATATATTATATATATATATATATATATATATATATATATATAATATATATATATATATATATATATATATATATATATATTATATTTATACACATATTAATTTATAAATAAGATAATACTTAGCCAAATTAGAAAAATATTTTTCATAAAAATCAATACTTTGAATAAGAAAACCGAATTAATCGGGATTAAATTATATCGATAGATCTGGATCGGTAATCTGTAATATATATATATATCATATATATATATATATATATATATATATATATATATATATATATATATATATATATATATATATATATATATATATATATATATATATATATATATATATATATATATATATATATATATATATATATATATATATATATATTATATATATATATATATATATATAATATATATATATATATATATATATATATATATATATATATATATATATATATATATATATATATATATATATATATATATATATATATATATATATATATTATATATATATATATATATAATATTATATATATTATATATATATATATATAATAATTATTAAAAAACTCGATTAATCGAATTGATTTAAAAACAATCGATAGATACCCTGTCATACCCGAAATATATATATATATATATATATATATATATATATATATATATATATATATATATATATATATATATATATATATATATATATATATATATATATATATTTCCTGTTAATACCTTGAAAATTAAATATTT
>SEYY01015868.1:2500-5000 GCA_009176605.1 Armadillidium nasatum | reverse complement strand
AGCGGCTAAGTCTTGGGTCAGAGAATTGAAAAGAGAAAAGATGAAGCTGTATAGGAAAATGTGTTTCACTAACCTTTCCCAATTGGAGAAGAGCTCGAATAAGTCTTTTTATCCAAAAATGAGTTTTTGGTGTTATGGAGAAAAGAATTTGCTCGATCTCGGGATTAAATGTAAGTTACTTGAGAATCTGGAGTTTTAAAACAATGGGTGACCCTCGAATTCAGCATCCCTGAGGCGAATAGCACGAGAACAGGCAAGAGTTAAATCAATGTTTATTAGGTTTAGTTTAAGGGAAAGAATATAGAATGTACACCTCTATGCCAGAATCACTTTGGTTGTGCGTTTTGCAAATTCCATGGTAAGTCAAAGAAGTGCATCTGCAAGTTAGACCAGTTTGCAGTATCGAAGTGCAGAAAGACTCCTCTCCGAAGGTAGGGGCCGTTCTTAATAGAAGATTTGAAGAGAGTGAACAAGATACAGAAATAAGGTGATCGGATGAACCCAGAGGAAGAAAGAGTTTCACAGTATAAGGTAGAAGGACAAGTAGTTAAGAAAAGATCATGTATGTAGGGTTCATCACCAAAACTATTTAGGAATACGGGTAGAAAGTTGTAGCAACTGCTCAAGGTTTTTCTGAAAAGGAAAGTGGTAGGTGAGTTCATCAGCTGGATCATGAGACCTATATGAAAACGATTGTCTGTGGTGAACGTTGAACTACACTGAAATGATGCTTTCAGTGAAATGACCAGAAAGAATGTGTTCTATTTTGAAGTTGAGATTATTGAAAAAAAAATTTCATAGTAGAATTATTGATAAATAGATTTAACAAATTAATTTAGCTGTGGAGCAGTGTGAGATCATAAACCATAAAGTAGAGAATTCAGAAGATCCCAAATTAGATGCAAAAGAATAGACAACATAGTTGCACACATATGGGTAATGTTCACCTTTGGTTGAAAATTGAGGATAAAGACAGGAGGTAACAGATGAGGGTTTGATGTCAGAACACTCAAGTACCTAAGTTTCGGTTAGGAACAAAAGATGAGATCTAGAAGAAGAGAAATAGTGTTTGACAAAGTGGAAATTAAACAAGAGACCGCGAATGTTGTAGTATAGAAATTAATTAAAAAGAAGACAATGCACCAGAGCAAGCCGGCAGCATAGTCTTAATTTATTTAAACTGTTTTTTAAATAATGTATCTATTAATAAGATTATAAATATATTTAATTTTAAAAAAAAAATTGAATGCGAATGATTTCGTTGTTAGTGAATATGTAATAAATGATAAATAAATTAAAACGTGTTTACTCTTCCTTCTTTGGTTTATGAATTATTATTTCTTTTTTTCTCTGCATTGAACAAGGCTATTTGTACGTATACACGTTTATATGCATGTAAGCCTGTGCGAGTGTATGCCAGCACTCATATATGCTTAAGTTTTACTGCATCAGTGTATAAAATAAACGAAAAATTAAAGGAAAAAAATTTACTTGAGAAAAAAATTACTTTAGGAAAAAAAATTATTTGAGAGGAAAAATATACTTGAGAAAAAAAAGAAAATATTTAAGACGGAAAATATTAATACAGAAATTTTTATTCATGATGACACTTAGATAAGAATATCAGGTCATTATCAAAGGTTCCTCCGAGACAAGATCATTACGTCATAAAACGATATTCGGAAAAAATGCGTTGGTGTATGGCACGTTCGCGCACCGCGTTATTCCTGGCTCACCAAGCCCGCCGAGCCCGGAGGGTGCTTTCGCAGATACGTCACCGGGTGACCCATCAAACTCACTCAAAGTCACGTGATGTTGATGACGTAATAGTAATAATAATAATAATAATAATAATGATAATAATAATAATAATAATAATAATATATATTATTATTATTATTATTATTATTATTATTATTATTATTATTATTATTATTATAATACGATAAAGGTATTTATTTGGTGACAGTAATAATATAAATTTACATAAAAATATTATGTAATAATTTTTACGATACAATCGATGACGTAGGCATGATTATATAATCAATAAAGTAAAAATTTAATCCAAGTTACAAAGAATGTATGAGAGAAAGAAGGAAAAAATTTCAAAACCACGTAGTCAAGATGACAGAAACCACGTAATGGTAACGTCAATCATGAAGAAAAACAGGATAGTGGAGGGATGACGTAGAAGGGTTAGGATGATTCAGTGCAGTGGCATCACAGGGTTAGGTGTGTTTGTACTTTTGTGCATGTGCACACGTGTGTGACATCATCACTGAGGGTGTCTTGCAACATTGCAATGTTGCAAATGTCACTGCAAAAGAGCTTTACCCTCAGTGCTAGCTGTCGCTGACACTGGCACTTTCCTCGTTCCGAGTTTTCGTGGCATAAGCAAGGATAGTAAGTTCATGACTGCATGTACCTTTACTAGAGACTGCTAGAAAGAGCTACAGAAGCTTGAAAAAAAGCAAGAAATAGTTAATGAAAGAGAGTG
>SEYY01015867.1:0-25376 GCA_009176605.1 Armadillidium nasatum | reverse complement strand
TATTGTTAGAAGAAATCAAAATCAACCTCCTTACGAAGAACAGTTTCACCAATTATAGATCCTCCAAGGATGATGATAGCGACTTTAAAAACTCTCAAAAATGCGAGTATTGTGGGAAAGATGGACATGTTATGAGAGATTGTTATAAATTCTTGGGGATTTGTTCTTATTGTAAACAAAAGGGTCATATTAGAAGTGATTGTCGAGCTACAAAAGCAACTATTCAAAATAATACTAAACTTAAGTGTCCCTTTTGTCAGGGCCCTCATTTAGGTATGAATTGCCAAAACGATAAGCAAAATCCCAGTTCTTATCTTACATCAGATACCAAAACCCTCACTTTCACAAATTCTCAGAAAAAAACAGAAAACGACATCACCTTCAATAAAAACGCTAAAGGAGCAATTCCTAAGCATAAGATTATAGAGAATTGTCAACTTTGTGGGGGATCGCATAATGAAGGAAGTTGTTTTGGTGACAATTTAAACTAATAAACTCCACAGCTTTGAGCCACACTGTGGAGCCACATAACCTTACACAGAATGGGATGGCTCAGACTGATACATTCGTTATTAATCAAGACAAAACCATAGAGAAAATGCACTCTTCAAAGCCCATTGAAATTGTTGATATAAATCTTTGTCAGGCAGATATTGAGCCTTTAATTATTAATTTAGCTTTAAAAGACAGTGAAAAAGGGTTTTATGATTGTATGATTGATACGGGGGCTGGGATAAGTTTGGTTAGTTCAGCGGTATTTCCTGTTCGTTCCGATTTACAACTGTTACCATCCCTTGATGTAAAAGCCATAAGTGGGTTTGGGAATGGTGCACGAATAAAGATTGAATCATATATTGAATGCCCATTGATTTTTAATAATGGTTTTAGAACCAAACCAGTGCAATTATATGTGGTCCCATTACAATTTATGGATCATCATATTGTTTTGGGAGCTACATCATTGAGAGAAAATGGGTTAATACCCGATTTAACTAATAGGGAATTAATTCACCGAAATCTGGATAATTTTACAATAATTTCTAACGACATCAGTCGTGATATACCCTTTTACAATTGTGTAACCGCATATTCTATAGTTGTTCCTCCTCACCATTGTAAATTAATACCTATAGAAATTCCTAAAAATGATATTAATATTTGTAATACTATTGTAGAATTTCAGGGAAAAGAGCATAAGTGTTTGGAGTTCTTAGCAGGTATTGTAAATGGTTTGGAGGAGAGACCCAGAATAGCTTTATTTAATTTTTCTGATAGAGAGCAGTTTTTACAGAAACAGACTGTTATTGGCAAAATTACTTCAATAACCCCAGAGCGAATAGCTTCAATTACAGTTCCTAGTGTAGATATTAATAGTATTAACCCCGAATTTGAATGGACAGTTGAAAAAATCACCTCTGAATTTCAGTTTACAGACATTCCCTTGAATGATCAACAAAAAGAGAGTTTAATCCAGGTTTTATTATCCCATAGTGTCGTACTTAGTAAAGGAGATAATGATGTTGGACTCGCTAATAACATTACACATTCAATAGAATTGGAAACTAATAGACCGGTACGAGTTCCTGTTCGAAGGTTTCAGGGTCCATTGTTGCGAGAGATTGAGAAAGAATGTGAGGCCTTGTTAGAGCACAACATCATCCGACCCAGCAAATCCCCCTTTTCAGCCCCTGTAGTTCCGGTCAGGAAACCCGACGGTTCACTTCGCCTTTGTATTGACTATCGTAAACTCAATGACGTCACCAAAACTGACTCATTTCCCCTTCCGAATTTAATAGACATGATTTATAACATGTATGGACAGAACATATTTCACGACAATAGACTTGGTTAAAGGTTACTACCAAATAGCCATGGACCCAGACAGTATCGAACAAACTGCTTTTTCCACACCCTTAGCTCAATATGAATATCTCAAAATGCCCTTTGGGGTGAAAAACGGACCTGCGACTTTTCAAAGGGGGATGATGTTGGCTTTGGCAGGGTTACCTTGGTCCAAGGTAATGGTTTACCTGGACGATATTATTATATTGGGACAGACTTTTGAGGATCATATCCAGACACTGGACCAAGTACTAAAAGCTTTGGAAGTTAATGGATATAAACTTAAGCCCTCAAAAACAAAATTATGTCGGCATGAGGTGGATTTCCTTGGGCATAAAATCTCAGACCAGGGAATAATGCCTCTAGAGAAGAATCTTAGTGGTGTTTTAAATTTTCCTATACCTACCTCTATTAAACAGTTACGGCAATTCCTAGGCATGGTTAATTTCTATAGACGACATATCCCAAACTGTTCATTAATAGCCAAACCGTTATCATCCCAAACAGGTTGTAAAACAATTAATTGGACACCTGAGTGTCAAGTTGCGTTTGACCAACTGAAAGCTGAATTAATTAGTCCACAACTTTTAGGTTTTCCTAATTACAGTCCAGAGGCTTCACCTCTGGAACTACATGTTGACGCATCAAATCTAGGTGCAGGTGCGTGCCTCTCGCAAAAGCAAAATAATATCCCCAGGCCAATAGCATATATTTCCACCACATTTAATGGGGCACAAAGAAGGTATAGTACAATTGATAAGGAGTTGGCGGCATTGAGGTGGGCGGTAAAATCTTTAAAGGCTTTCTTACGTGGAAGTTAAATTTATAATATACACTGATCATATGCCCCTTGTATACTTGCAAAATATGAGTCTGGTAGATGGTAGATTGGCCCGTACCATGGAAGAATTAAATGAATTTGAATTTGAAATTAGACATATTACTGGTAAAAACAATATTATCGCTGATGCGCTTTCCCGATCACCAAGTTTGAATGTTTTGGAAAACTGTTCACCAGAAAATATTAATAACAATAACAATTACATCCCTAAGGGATTTGAATTAATTGAAATACCAGGTGGAGGTGACGCACTATTTAAATGTTTCTCATTTTTTTTATATGGATTCATTACAAATTACCACGAAATACGAACTTTGGTGGTAGATGACTTATTAAAAAATTTATGTAAGTATAAGTTACATGATAAGAATATCCGAAAAAAATTGCGATTGATGAGATTGGCAGGACAGGTACCTATCCCTGAAATAATAGAATCTTTTAGTCAACTGTACAAAGTAAAGGTAGCAGTATATTTCAATGACAATAATCCCCTTGTTTATGGAAATCAGTTTTCGGGAAAGGTTTGCTCATTGCTGTGTTTGGGTGGGATTCATTATAATTATTTGTCACCTGTTGTTAATGACCAGGGCCCGGGCACTAGCGTGAATAATGTAGTCAAAATTAATATAATTCATACGTATGATAATCAGGATAAAGTGATAGATTCAGAAATAAATGAAATAGACATTCTTGAAGATCAAAAGAATTGTAAAATCATAGTTTCTTTAATTCATGCTATAAATAACAACGTCCCCGTAAATAGTTGGCCTAAGAAAATTTCTATATTTAAAAGGCATAAAAATAATTTAGTTGTTAATAATAATATATTATATTATCAAACCATGAATAATAGGGTGTTGTTCGTCATTTCAATGGATTTTTTAATTACTATCACATTAAACTTACACACCAGTTGTGCTCATGTGGGCAGAAATAAATTATTAGCTTTAATCTATAAACAATTTTGGCATCCCAGAGTTAATCAGTTAGTTTCTGATATTGTTAAATGTTGCCCTATATGCCAAAAGTTAAAAACTTATTCCTCCAATATTACCCCGCCTATGATAAAAATTGTTGCCAAACATCCTTTTGATCTTCTTGCAATGGATTTGATTCAGTTTCCTGTTACTGCTACCGGAAATAAATATTGCATAGTATTAATAGACCATTTTTCGAAATGGGTGTTTGTCATGCCAATTAAAAATAAACAAAGTTGTACAGTTGCTACAGCATTTAAAAATCATATGTTACCTTTCTTACTTCGGGTACCGATTCGGTTACTCACCGACAATGGTGCTGAATTCATATCCTCCGAATTTACCTCAGTTTTGAATGAATTTAATATAACTCATGTTAAAACCTCACCCCTACATCCAGCTAGTAATGGAATATGTGAACGATTTAATCGTAGTCTAATACAAATGTTAAAAATATTAGTGAAAGAAAGACCCCTTGACTGGGACCACCATATTGCCTCTGCCGTATTAATATATAACAACACCCGACACAGTTCCCTAAACATGTCACCATCTGATTTTTTATTACACCAGGCACATACCTCCCATACTACAACTTTTCCACAATATTGGTGTGAGGGAAGTCTAAATTTCAGACCGTTTAAAATGGGTCAGAAGGTTGCTCGCAGGGTTTTCCATAAAGGTCATCAAACATTAAATAAATTCAAGGCCAGATGGGAGGGACCCTATAAGATCACTCATATTAACAAAAATGATCTTACCTATGTAATAACCCGTTTAAATGCCCCGGGTAATCACGAGGAAAGGATTCATTTTAGTCATCTCAGAAAGTGGGTTGATGTTCCCGCTTATTTATTCCGGAATGCTATATTTCGGAATTATTTTTTTAGTGATGAAGTAGTATTGGATCGGGAGGTTGCTGAAGTGGAGTCAGTGGAAGACGTTAATGCTGTTGGAAACGATATTAGGGATAACACAAACCCATATCAAATAAAGGACCATATTAATGTTAGTTCAGGGGATGGGGGGGATTCGGAAGAACAGGATTTTTTTGGGTTTGAGAGATCTCCATTAAATATTAATGTATATAGTAAATTACCTAATCTTCTAGAGAAACTTAAAGACCTTAAAGAAACTGTAGGGCTTGTTGAAAATAGGGGTAGTGGAATTGAGAAGAAACGGATAATGCATGATAAGATGAACAAAAGTAGTAAAACTGTGGTATTCTCTGGGATAGAAACATTTTCTTTTTCAGGATTTTCTTCTAATGAATTACTTAGTAATACCTTAGATCTTAACCGAAATAGGTTTAGTACTCCTATTAGTAATATTATAACTCGTTCAAGTAATTCATCGAGTTCTGATTCTATAATTGTCACTACCGCTCCCTCGGACCGTTATCACAAGAACTTATTGGAAAGTTATAATGACTTTTCTTTTTTAGACGATTATTATAACCCACTGCCTGTAGATAATGCTATAGTTCAATGGCATCCTGTAGACATACCTGGGGGTTCCTTTTTGGTTCACACTTTTCAGGACATTTTACCGGAAATGAATCAGCATAATAATTCTCAAAGTTCTCCTCTCTTTCAATCTAATGACTCTTGTTTTTCTGGTACTGAAGTGTTGGAGGAGATTCCACAATTTTCCGATTTACTCAGTGTAGATAATCAAATAATTACTTATGACAGCAATGAATCTAGTCAGTCGAATGGCTCGGTTGAGGGAGAGTTCATTGAGGATGAATTGGAAAAGACTTGTATGAGTTGGGAAAATACCAATAACATAATAAAAAATAAGAATGCAAGTAATGTAGACAATCGACGTCCGCATACTCGATCACGGGGGCCTGTTAAGGATTTGCCACATGTATTAACCAAGGCAATATAGATTACCATTAGCTAGGTATATAAAATAATTGGTTCATTAATGAAAGTCAATTAATTGAAAAAATTGTAGATTTCAGACACCATGGCTTTGCTCGTTATTGGCGACAGTGAAGTTGATATGTTTGAGAGACATCATGATTTATTACGAGAAGAATGGAACGTGGATGTTCGAGCAAGTTGTAGATCTGGTAGAACATTATTGACATGTGAAGAAGTTTTACACCAATGGATGACGGAAGATACCCGAGTTGTGCTCATTTGGGCCTTGACGTGCATGGCTTGGGAAATGAGGCCATTACATTCTCAAAGGCCTTATACTAGAATAGTAGAACCAAAACTGGATATGGATTTGTCAGTAGTGGGCCCAATCATGACGAATTTAGTTAATATCGCTAAGAGGGTCAACTCAAACTGTCAAGTTTTTTTAGTAATTCCAACTATAAAGGACTTATATACTTTTAATCAAAAGAAAATAATTAGGAAACATGGCATGGTGGATAAAGACATGTTGTTAAATCATCCGTATTTAAATCCACATGCCATGAGAAATCACAGTATAAAAGTATATGAACAAGTTTGGGAAGATTGCTACTGATGAATTTTCTTGGCCTCATAAAAAATTCTTGAAGGCTAATCATGCCATTAATAGGTATTACAGTATGACTGGAAACAGACGTTCTGAGAATTATGTTCCTCTACACACCAGATACTTAAGGAAAGAAACAGAAATCCTTGGACTCCAAGAAATTATGACTGATGGGTTGCATGGTAATCGAGAATTCTTAAAGTGGTTCATTAAAGGCCACGATGCATTAATTCGAGGGGCATTGCAAATTGTCCCAAATCCCGGGGTTTCATTAGAAAGAACCCAAGACATTTATATCCCTCGGGAAAGGGAAGAAGATCAAATAGATAATAGACCGGAAGAAATTCCAATTGTAATCACGAATCCATCCAGAACATCAATTGATCCGGGATACTACATAAACTATGAGGTTCAACCACAAGAAGGAATATCAGGTCAAATAAATCCAAACCTGGTAGCTTCCTTGGCTGAACGAAGGGTTTATGTCATCATGCAAAATGCTATTCGAGATATTGCCCCTCCAAACCCTTCAGTACAAGATTACCTTGACGCTATTAATAGCATGTCAACCATCCTGGAAGCGGAAAAAGCGAGACTTATTAATAATTATTATTATTAAATATTAATATTAATGTATTTACGAGTGTACAATAATAAAGTATCCTTTTTTTTTTCTTTTGGGGGAGATTATAGGCTTAATGGGGAGGAATGTAGGGGTTAGGTGATAGGTTGTTTTATTTTACTAGGTGTGTTTTATTTTACTTATTTTTCTTAATAAAAATATTTATTTGTTAATTTCAGAAAAGATTCTTTTGTTAACTTATACTCTTATACCTGTGGTATTATTGATGAAGTTTTTTTTAACCTGAAAGTATATTGAAGGTTGTTGATTATTTATACCCATATTGGATTTAGAAACTGAAGATTAATCTTATCCTCAAAAACTTACCTGTGATATCTAGAAATACGGAATATAAGCCTTGTTACATCATCAAGGTATGGGCATATTAATTGTATAAAGTATTGTTGTATTGAATGCATAAAAGAAGAAAAGCAATAATGGGAATGTTTTATTTTAGGCTTTTAACATTGGGATTTCATCAAGTTACCCAAAATCGTAAACAGGGAAAGTGAAGTGATTGGCCCATAGATCATCTTGCAAATTTTACCAATAAATAGTATTAATACAGTTATTGGTCTGGTTAAAGAAATTAACAACAATAGGTTGGTAATGAATAATTCATTAATGAAATTGTAAATAGTAATTCTCGGTAGGACTGTGGAATAATCCATAATAATCCAAAAATTATTTATCTTATTATTTGTAAGTTCATTGTTTTTTCTAAGGTTTTGAGTAATTTCTATAACTATTAAATAATAATAATCTATAAGAATGTTAATATTCATAAGCTTCATAAATGTTTTGATTTCGGAATTTTGTTTTATTGCTCGTAACATGAGTGGTCCCTGAAATTGAATCTTACCGTTAGAAACTATTGGATGTGTTGATCTCAATAATTATATATAAAAAGAAAAGAAATACAACCAATAAGACTTTTCAATAGTGCTTGAGCTTATATTTACCTTCTATCTGGATCTCCTCCCTACAACTGTTTTCCAACTTGATAGTATATTTCTTTCTAATTCTTCTTCCTACATCGTCGATCTTTTCTATCAGATACCTGTTTACTCCTCATACTTTTCTCACCCTCCTTTACAACGGAACATTATGAAGGGGTACGGAAGGAAAAAAAGGTTGGGAACCGCTGGTCTATTCCATAAAATAGACACAGCTCCTGTCATAGACAACAAAAATCTTGAGGCAGTGAGAGCTTTCATATCTGAAGTTCGTGCTCATTTACATGAACTTAAAGAATTCGAATTAGATTTTATGGAGGAGGGTTCAGCAGGATGTAAACTTCTAAGCCATATCGTGGTGGATAAATTGCCCTCAAGCTTCCTAAGGGAGCTGAAAATCGAGACAAAGATAGAATATCCTTCTATCAACATCATCTTAGATAATTACCATATGATTTTAAAATCTATGGAAAGAATCAGAGGGAAGAATCCATCACATACATCTACGTTTAAAAAATCTTCAACTGGAAAGAAAACATCATCTTTTCAAAATTCCACGTACTCCAGACAAGAGAACACCACATCTCCAAAAAAGTCTAGTATTTCTTCGGAATCTTCATCTGTGAAGTGCAAATTGTGTGATGGTGCACATTTTATGTCGTCTTGCACCGTCTATTCGAATCCAGCCTCCAGAAAAGAGCGCTGTATTGAAATTAGGAACTATGCTCTAGCTGCTCCAGCACTAAGCATAAATCCAAGCAGTGTCCTGCTAAGCGATATGGACTTAGCAGCCCTTGCTTTTACTGTAAAAGCAAGAAACACATTTCTGCCCTTTGCTCATCTGAAACAAATGGAAAAAGGAAGAGTGATTCAACATCGTAGAACAGATGACACACCTACTCCTTCATCTTCTCTTTGCACAAACTGAGGAGGATGAATCTCAACGAAGTCATCTGTGTATCAACACAGGATCAACTCCTTCTGGCAACATTCTTCCAACCATCTCCCTTAAAGTAAAAAGAGGGAATAAGATTCAAGAAATAAGGGCTCTTCTAGATTTTGGATCTCAGAGAAGTTACTTCAAAGGAAGTGTCATGGAGAAGCTTGGAGTAAATATTGCTTCACTTCCTCGTCAAAACACCACTGTAAAAACTTTTCTGGGAGAACAAACCAGAACAATGTACTCCATTGATCTGGAATTGAATTTATGTTGTGGGTCATATACCCAAATTCCAGCTCTTGTGGATCCCAAACTTGACGTCGGTTTTGAAGTCAAGGGATTGATGGGAGGCGTATATAATATACGAAGAAATAATTTTAAGATAGCTGATAATTTCTATCAAGGACCGTCATGGTGACATTGTCAACAATGTAGAATGTATTCTGGGAATAGACGCTCTATATCTCATGAAGCATTTTAAAGTAGTCAATTGTTTAAGAGGGAGTGCTATTGATTCTTGCCATGGTTTCGTTCCATTCGGACCAGTTCGTAAATTTTTAACTCCTTCTCAAATTGAAGTCATATTTGGAGAAGAAAATTCGAATAGTCCTCAAAGAAAGAGGACCTCATGACAACAAAAAGATTCCAGCTTGTTGTCTCCATCTCTTCTCAAATCTGTCAAAAAAATTCCCGAAAACATCGTAAATCTCATAGTGGATCCGTCTCCTTCCTATTTCGACCCATTGATTCATACTCACTCAGACTTGGAACTTGATGTCGGCATAGAGAACATCTATAAATTGGAATCCATTGGAATAAATGAAGAAGCTGACCAAGGTTCCATCGATACCATCTTCGAAACGTAGATTCCATGAGAGTATAGAATATAAGGAAGGTAAGTATCATGTTGAGATCCCATGGTATGAAGAAATATTGAAAGCTGTGCCTTCAAATCATCAGGTAGCATTAGCTGCTCTTCATCGTGTAACACAAAAACTTCATAACCAAGGTCTCATTTCGGCATATGGAGACATATTTCGTCAGTACCTGGCTGATGGCATCATCGAGCCCGTCCATGTGTCTCCAAAAGATTTTCATAGATACATTTGGATCCCTCATAGGCCTGTTATTAAGACTGCAGAACAAGTCACAACGAAAATTCGTCCTGTCTTTAATTGCAGCCTTCGCATCGGGAATAGTCCATCTTTAAACCAGGCTTGTTATCCTGGCGTAGATCTGATGGCATCTTTATTTCGATTATTGCTTCAATTTCGGACAAACAAATATGTCGTACTAGCAGACATTTCGAAAGCCTTTTTGCAGATTCGTCTTAAAACAGATGAAGATCGTAATCGATTCTGCTTCTTCTGGGAAGAAGGTGGTGTGCTTCATACCTATCGTTACACCTCAATCATTTTCGGGCTATCAGTAAGTCCTTATATATTGGGAGCTGTTATAAAGCACCATGCAAAACAGTATCCCCCAGATCTATGTTCTTATTTATTAGAAAATAATTTATATATGGATAATTTTATATATTCCAACTCTTCTATTGATAATTTAAAAGAAATCTTTTGTCAGACCACTTCAAGAATGTGTGAAGGTGGATTCGATTTATGTAGTTGGAATTCAAATAATCCCGAATTAAAAGAAATTTTCGAGGCTAACCAAAAATTAGCAAAACACCAAAGCTCAGAAGAAAGAGTTTTGGGATATCTTTTCGACACCTCATCTGACACTATCAGATTGAGTGATTTTGAAAAAAACTCGGCCAATTCGAAACGTCAACTTCTCTCTCAAATATCTAAAGTTTTCGACCCCTTATCACTGTTTCTTCCAGTTACAATACGTGGGCGTATTCTCATGAGGAAGACGTGGGAACAGGAAATGAGTTGGGACGATGAAATCAACGATGAATTGAAGACCTTATGGGAAAAGTTGCGTCTAGATTTAATTTCTTTAAAAGAAATTACTTTCGAAAGATCTTGTTTTGAGACCGAGGGCTCCAACTTGTCGCTTAACATTTTTTGTGATGCAAGTTCTTCATGCTATGGCTTCGTAATGTATATCTCTTCAAGCACCAAAGCACCCAGCATTCTTTGGTCTAAGGGAAAAGTCTCTCCTCTGAAAGGGAGAACACTGCCATGCTTGGAGCTTTTATCAGTTTTTTTGGCATTGAAATGCGTACCTCAAGTTCTAGGATGCTTTCAAGATTCAAAGTTTAAAACTTTAAATATATTTTCGGATTCACAAGTGTCTTTGGCCTGGATACTACGTGGGGGAAGAAAAAACAAAAGTGTATTCATAAAGAATAGAATACAAGATATTAAAAAATGGTTTCTTCATTAAAAGAAGACCATAATCTAATTCCTGAATTTCGTTTCGTGAGGTCTGAAGAAAACCCAGCCGACCTACTCACCAGAGGATTAAATATATCCGAGTTTCGAAAAAATTTGTCATTTTGGCAGCATGGACCCGAATGGCTGGATTCTGCACCCATATACTGGCCTGATTATGGATGGGAGAGTTCCGAAAATAATTCTTCTCTAGTGCTTGCGACTGTCAATGTAAGTACTAATCTTCCTGTTATTAAATTTGAAAATTTTTCTAATTTAAATGTTCTTTTTAGAGTTTGTGCACTTTTATATAAGTTTTCAGCACTTTCTAGAGGAATCAACATTGATTGTGATTCCAAAGCTCGAATATATTGCCTAAAAAGAATGCAGGAAGAATCTTTTCCGAAAGAGCTTGCCTTTTTAAGAAGAGTGAAAGAGGATGCTTCGTTAAATGAACCACCACCAGATTTGGTAAACAATTTAAATTTATTTCTAGATGATTTAGAGCTCATTAGAAGCAAAGGTAGATTGGCTCGTTCTAATTATTATGACTTTGATGTTTTAAATCCAATCCTGATGGGAAAAAATCATCATTTGACATTTCTTTTTATTCGAAACGCCCATTTTGATTGTAAACATCTTGGCATTCAAGCCACTCTAACCAACATTCGTCTGAGAGGTTATTGGATCACCTCTGCTAGAAATACTATTCGAAAAGTCATATCAGAATGCATAGTGTGCAAAAAATACAACAGTTTTGCATTCAATTATCCTCGCTTCACAAATTTTTCAAAAGCTCAAGTGGAACTTTTTCGGCCTTATAAAAATGTGGGTATAGATTATACCAAACATTGGTGGGTGAAAGTAAAAGGATCACCTCAATCTCAAAAAATGTATATCTTAATTTATACATGTCTTAGCATAAGAGCTATTCATTTAGATTTGGTTCCTGATATGTCTTCAGAATCATTTGTAAAATCATTTCAACGTTTTGTAAATCTCTATGGAGTGCCAGATGCAGTTTATAGTGATAACGCACGTTCCTTTATACAAGGCGTGAATTCATTCGAGTCATTTGTGGTTTCAGAGAATGGAAAAGAGTTTCTTAGAAAAAATCAAATAAAGCATCATAGAGTACCGCTATACAGTCCATGGACTGCTAGCCTTTGGGAGAGAATGGTTAAAGTCGTCAAAAGCTGTCTACTGAAGACAATTGGAAGATCTTCTGTCGAATATTTCAGCTTTATAACAACTCTCTCAGAAATAACTGATGCTATAAACTCTCGTCCTCTGACTTATACTTCAAGTTCTAATGATGTGATACCGCTCACACCAAATTGCTTTTTAAAACCACATTCCAAAACAAGTATGGTAATAAGAAAAGAAGATAATTCTGATCTTATGGCGATGTCTCCGTCATCGTCTCGAAATGCTTTGATTAAAGCCCTAAAAAAGTCATCTGACAAATTTGAAGATTTTAGAACAAGGTGGTACGAGGAATACCTATTAAGCCTTCGAGAGACCTGTCGAGATTTATATCAAACCAGATGGGATAATCTGGTTAAGGTCGACGATGTAGTGCTGATCCGCAGTCCTGTAAAAGACAGACCATTTTGGCAAATGGGAATCGTCACTAAATTGATGTATGGAGATGATGGAAAAGTTCGATCAGTCTTCGTGAAGACACCAGGAGGACAAATCAGTCTATACCCTGTCAAACTTTTGTATCCCCTGGAACTATCTTTAACCCACAGTGGGTCATCTCAACCATCTTCTACTTCAACCGGATCAATGCCTTCGTCAGCTATATCCTCAATTCCTGGGACATCAGCTCAGCCTACCACTTCGATATCCCGTCATTCAAAGGGAACACCTTCGGGAACTGTCAGACCAGTTCGGAAAGCAGCTGTGACTGCAAGAGTGCACTTCAGAGAAGAAGACTCTGACTCCGAATCTGAATAAAAATAAAATTTCTCCAGGGTAGTGAGTATTCTTTAAAAAAAATGTAAGTATAAATCATTTACTTTTTCTTTTAATGACTCCACCCAAAAGGGCTGGAGCCATCCCTCCCCCTGGAGGATATAAAAATTATAAATTCATATAGCTAAAAATGTTAAAATCATATAGCTAAAATCTAAAATTACTTAGCACAAAAAGTAAAATGGCAAGTTGCTATAGTTTGTAAATTCAGTTCTCATTTTGAAGTCGTAATGACCAGTTCTCATTTTGAAGTCGTAATGACAAGTTATCATTTCGAATCCGTAAAGGAAATTTCATTTTTGCTGTCTTTAAGAAAATTATCTTAAATAACATACTCGAATAGATTTCAAGTTGAAAACTTTAATTGTCAAAAAAGTTCTTAAACATTTCATTCAAAATATTAAACATATCGTTTGATATAAAATAAATTTGACTATTTAATCTGTCGATTATATATTGTTTCAATAGATCATTCGTGACTTTACTGCAGTGAAGAGTTCAATTGAATAAAACTTCTAGACGAGAGGAACTAGCTTACTTCTCTGGTTCCCGAGTGAGGAAATAAATATTTCTCAAGAAAAGAAGAATCTTTTCTATTATTAAGATCTGCCTGTGTAAGTTATTCTTCTATTGTGTTATTTCGTTTAGAAGTTGTTCATAATCTCATTCGTAACTAAGATCTGTTTTTTTATATCGCATTTACAGAGATGCTCTTTTGAAAAAGTTAATCTTATGCAAATTCAGGACAAACCAACCTTGACTCTTGGTTCGGATTATATCAAATTTATCTCCTGTTAATTCTGCAAAATATACCATCTTTGTTTTTATTAACTTTTCATTTCACATCCTAAATTTAATAATATATATATATATATATATATATATATATATATATATATATATATATATATATATATATATATATATATATATATATATATATATATATATATCACAGAGAAGCAATATATTGATGAAAAAATACATAAATAACACAAAAATATAACCTATAAGTTGCAGTTATCTATGTAAAATCTTTCAAATTCATAACTCTACGAAGCAGGGAATTTTTAGCATAACACATCAGATATAAAAGTTAGTTAAATTATTTTAATTTACTAATTAATCTATATAAATATTGACAACACTTAATATTTATATTTAAAAAAAAAAAGGAACAAACAATCAAGTTAGTGTCCAAAAGAACATATTTTGGTCATCATGGGTTTCATTTCCTTTTTAATGTACTTTTTATGCTGTTTTATGGAAAAGATTGTGTAAGAGAAAACTTAAACATTTGTGTTTTTTCAATTATCAAAATTCAAAAAATATGATATTTTGATTATAAAATAAATTTCACCACCACTCACGTCAGGAAGTGCAAGAGGCATAGGTCCCAACCCTTTAGAAAAATACTCCTCTGCCATACATGTACTCTAGTAATAATAAATTTGCTAAAAAGTTTTATAAACAACATATTGATAAATTGATATACTTTTGGCAACAACTTTTTTCAATGTCAAATCCTTTCATGATACTATAAAACTATTGCTTACATTTATTTTTGTCCTTTCAATGACATGCCAATTTTAAAAGGAAAGTGAAACCCACAAGCACCCATATTTTATTATATATATATATATATATATATATATATATATATATATATATATATATATATATATATATATATATATATATATATATATATATATATATATATATATATATATATATATATATATATATATATATATATATATATACACTGTTTAAATGTAGCAGGGCACAGCAAACTGGAATTTCATTTATATCAAGAAATATTCACAGGAAATAATTTCTAAATTTTGAAAGTTTAAAATATAGGTGACAAACATTTAAATACCAATATTCAGAATTAAAAAATTTCTATTTTATTGCACAGGAAAGTCACTCTCTTTTTAATGTATATACGAATACCAAAGTCAGTATCAATACGATTTTGATATTGGTAAATGTAAATATGCACATAAATTCCTCACTACTCACAGGTCATTTGCTATAGAGTACTTTACCTCCTATACTCCTCTTCTGATTTGTGAATAGTAGTGAATTTACTCTTTTGACATATATAATTATTTATAAGTAATGATAAATATATATACTGTACATGCTCTTTACTCCTTCTGTGGATACCACTTTATTCTTTCTGTGGATATTGATATTGTACTTTTTTTTAATAATGAAAACTGGTATTTAAATATTTGGTCACTGACTTTTATTATTCTTTATATGAATTGGAATATTAAACACTTCTTTAATAATAATACATCTAAAAGTTTTTGGTTAAAAGTTGAGCATATGTGACTATATAAATATAAAGTAAATTTGGAAAAATAAAGTATTATCAACTTAACAATTTTAAAATCATTTCAATTTGTAAATTTATTAGAAGCATGTTTTCCTGTTCAGATTTTTATAAAAATTATAATCTCTTATAATTATAGGACTGTTATAAATATGTACATGAAGATGAGAATTTACAGCAAATAATCATAAAAGCACATCATATGTAAAGCAAAATTATTTCTATTTAACTTATCTAGTATATAAATACTGACATAATTCAATTTGGAAAAGTTTACAGCAAGAAGTTGTTGAGTATAATAAACTTGCAACTAAGGATGCACCGATTAATCGGCAGATAATCGGTAATCGGCCATATTACCGATTAATCGGTAATCGGCCATATTACCGATTAATCGGTAATCGCTATTCACACGATTAATCGGCCGATTGCTTAAATCCTTTACCAGAACAAACCAACCTTTACAAGACTATTTTATAACTGCCAAGTTAATCATCAGATAGCTTCGACACAGTAACAAATAATACCAATATAATTTCCAAATTGTTTGTCATTTTGTGCCTGGCTGCTATTATGGCTTTTGCCTTTTTTTTTTTTTTTTTTTTTTTTTTGACTTTATTAAGAAATCATTTATAAATTATGAAACATTAGCATATTATAATTGACTCATTATTAATATAAATACTACAAATACATACATACAAATTGCATAAAAATACTACTAAATTTTGGCAGTTTTCCATGTTTTCTGTTTATACTGTTGCCTCTTCAATTCATGTTGTCTTCTATCTAAGCTCTCAAGCTCATCAGTATTTAAAGTTCAATACTCTTAAGTTATAATGCAGAAACATAAGAGTTTCCCCATTTTCAGGACACAGACTTTTCCTTGTAGGTTCATAGTACTAAAAAGTCTTTCACTCTCAACAGATGATGGTGGTGCGCTTAGATATTTTGAAGCCAAATTGCTCAATATTGGTAAAGTCTCCCGTGTCTTTTTCCACCAAAGTAATGGGTCTTCGCTTCTTTGAAGTGTTGGTAGAGTTAAATATTGATCCAGTTCCTTTGCGCATCTACGAGTAACAGATTTACTCCTCTTGAGTTTGGGTTGCACATCTGTTGTACTTGCAACGTCTAAGTCTGAATTTATTTTCATAGGCTTATTTGACTCAAAATCATCTAACAGTTTTGAAAGGGAAACAGTTTTAGGTACACTTTCATAAGTTTCATTATCTTGATCATCATTAGAAGAGCTGTCTCCTGTTTGACTATCAATAGAATTTATCTCAGATTGATGTTCTACAATATCCATAACCCATTTCTTAATAGTGTCTTCTTTAATGTCATCCTTTTGAAATTTCAATTTAAATCTGGGATCGAGAAAAGTAGCCAAGCACAGAAATTTTTCATTTATGTATGATGCAAATCTTTTTTCAGTTGATGCACTGAATTCTTCAACAGTTGAAATAATTCCACTAAATTCACCAGTATGTTTGGTAGCTTTTAATAGAAATAATCTGAGAGCTAATATTGTAGGGATTATCATTGATATAGTTGATGTTCTGTTACTTGATTCTTTGCTGATGTCTTCAAATGGACTTAATAACTGGACAACTTTTTCAACAATTGTTCCATTGGTAACTTGATAAAGTTGGAATGTCATTGTCAACAGCATACATTATAAGATCTTTTAGCTGTTCTAAATTTATTTTCAACATATTATATGTTGAATTCCAGCGAGTAGACACATCTTGAATCAGTTTATGTTTGTCCTAATTTAAGCTGCTCCTGGATTTCAGTTAATTTGCTAATCGCTAATGAAGAATGATTAAAGTGTGATACTATTTTTCTGCTATTTGCAATTATATTGCTCACAGCCTTTTGCGAAAATATTGAATCATTTACTGAAAGTTGCAATGTGCGTATGAAACATGATAGTGACTGTACACCACACTTCCTCATACCACCAACCATATTTGCGGCGGAAACTCGTAGTACAAGAAAAATTTTGTTGGAGATCTTATACTCAATTCAGAACAATGTGTAGTTGTTCACTTATTATTTCAGCTGTATGTGAACCAGGGAAAGGAACAACTCTAAGCACAGCTCTACATTGTTCAAACTCATCTGAAAGCCAAATGGACCTGTCACACTCAGAAATGGAGCATTATTTGTTGAAGCTGTCCAAATGTCTGTGGTCAAAGAAAGACTGCTAATTTCATCGAGCGATGTCTGAATTTTTGCTTTTACTTTCATAAATATATCCGGGATTATTTTGTCTGTGAAATATTTTCTTGATGGAATTCTGTAATTAGGACAGAGTTTTGCAATAAGCCTTTGGAATCCAATGTCAGATGTTAAAGAATATGGTTGAATATCAACAGCTATCATGTCTCCTATCAAATAATGTATCTCTTGGGACTTGTGATCGTTAATATTCCAAATTTTACTCTTTACTAAAACTGATTGTATAGTTGGTTGAACTGGAGGCTCATAGTTGCTGCACCTTGCTTCTGAAGTATTTTGGCTGTGCCCAATCATATTGCCTTTTCAGCTTATCCATTTCAGCTTTTGCTTCATCTGAATGAATTTCTTAATGTGGTTCAACATATTTGTCGTTGTATAACTCTTTTCAGATTTGCCACCTCTTGATATGGTGGCTTTACATAATTTAAAAATACATTTACTGTTTATCCTTAGGATGAACATCAAAATACTTCCAACAATAACTGGTTGACATACTGCTTTCGTTATAAAGTGTAATTACTATTTAATTATTCATATCTCTATAATCAAGATTCTAGAATCTAGAGTTATCTTTAAAATTTTATATTTTAATTTTTTTATATATCTGAAAAGTAAGCAATAAAAACGATTTACATTAATAATGAAAACATGCATAGTTATTAGTAATAAATAATAATGTAGATAACTGCTTTTTCTCAGTATTAATTTAAATTATTAGATGTAATTGATGAAAGGCCGATTAATCAGTAATCGGCCACTTGGCTTATCAGTGCACCTCTACTTGCAACATTTAAAATCGACTAGATAGGTAAATGGATGGTCTGGGTATCATAAAGCATAATTGGTGGGATGATAGTTATTAAATTTAAACATGTGATAAATATGAATTACCGACATACAATGGGTATGGCTATTTGACATTGCACGCTTAGGTCATTGTCACCCCTTCCTTGAATAGGGCTTTGCCTGTGAGTAGTGATGATGCGCAAAAAATCATTGTGCAAAGTGGATAATATAATTTGCATGCTGCATGTTTGACGGAATATGTTCCTCTGTCATGCATGTAATCCAGTAATAAAAATTGTAAAAATTTTATAAACAAAATCTTGATAAATCAGTATTAAGTGATACCTAATAATTGATAAATTGCCATCAATAACAGCCACTTTCAATGCGAAATATTTCTATGTTACTCCCTGTAAAATGTTGCCACATACACAATATTGACTTTTGTCTTTCTTCCAGTAATTTTGGACGATTATATAGAACAAAATTGACAGGTAATATAAAACACATAAGTAGGGACCGACCGGGGTTGGAATTTGGCCGGGGCCGGGGTTCTGGCCGGGGTTTCCTAAAATTTGTAAAGAGGTCAAAAGCACTGAAATTTAAGGTTAAGAAAATTAGATATAAGGTTTATTTAATTGTAAGGAAGGAGTAGAATAGCCAACATTCACTTAAATTAATGATTATATGCATTTTCTCCACAAAAAAAATCAAAAAATTACAGTTTTGTATAGTTAAAGTTTAAAAAAAGTACAAAAATTAAAAAAAAAAAATATTCTAATTCATAATAGTGATTCAACAGGTTTACTTAAGTAAGACCCTAAGGTAAAGTTTGAAAAAATGTAAGATATAAAATTATCAATTTAACCTGTATTTATACATATCATTGTTATTTTATTGCCATGTATCAAACTTGTTTCATTTAGCTGCATTATTTAAAAATTATTATTTTGTTTATACTTTCAGTCAATATGGCTAAAAGATCAGCTTCTGCAGTATTTGAATACTTTACAATGTTTCAGGATAGGCTCGAAATAGCTAAATGTTAACATCTGCAGTCAGAAAATTAGAAGAGAACCTCCGGGTGCTACAAGTAAAAAAATTTCAACCAAATCTTTTTGGATCTAAAATCAAAGCACAAAGATGAACATTCACTAGCAGAAAAGGAGCGGTCAAAACAGAAAAGAAAAAAATCTTAATTTTCTTATATTTTGTTTGAAATTTTTTTTTTATTATTTGACTGATTGAGCTGAAATTTTCAAGTATGTGATTTTTTTCACGAAGTTCTGAGTTGATTTCGAGCATTTTTTTGAGTCTATAGCGGTTTGAAACTTATTTGGACCCAAAGTTGAAAAAAATGAATAACTGGATCAAACCCCTGGTCCACATGAGCTGAAAATTTAGCTGAATACCTTTGCCCCAATTTCTTGCATTGGTGGGAATAGGTTTTTGATATCACGTCTAGAAAAAAGTTATATAAGCACTTGAAAAAAAATTTACAAAAATCGTACCCTTCTGGAGGAAAAAATTATTTATAAAAAATGCTACCTACTATTTTTTTTATTTGTGAATATTGTTTAGAAGAGGGCAGGGCAACAATATTTATTTAGTGCATATTTAAATGCTCTTTGTTTGAAGCGAGATATAGCCTCTCAAACTTTGGGAATTTTTGAAATTTGGCCAAAAATGGACCTTTTTGAAGGCTATATCTCAAAACAAACGAATGTCATCGAATAAAGTACATAGAGGAATTTGTAGCCCCACCCCTCCTCTATACACACCAAAAATAGGAAATGTCATAGTTGTATTTTTAAAAAAAAAAGTTTGTGTGAAAAGGTGGATTTTTTTAGTTCAAAAAAATTTTTTTTTCTATAGTTGGTCAGTTTTTGGCTTATAACATTTTTCCTATAACTCTGGAAACAAAAGTCTATTAGAGACTTTTGTATCCCATTTAATTTTTAATAAATAGTCCAATTTTCAGCTCATTCTAAAAAGTGGTTTGGCACTGCCATTCAATTAAAAAAGGGTAAAATTTCAACAACACAAAAAAAAAAAAAAAAAACTTTTAACCTTAATAGACTCGGAAAACGCTAGAAATGGACTTTTCTTACGGGTAAAAAATCTATATAACTGAAAGTTTCAGCAGAATCGGCTGAAAATTAAAAAAAAAAAAAAAAATTTAAGTAAAATTTGCCATTTTAACCCCAGCCGGCAACCCCGGTTTTCAATGATTTTTGGCCGGGGCCCCGGTCGGTTCATACACATAAGGGCACAAAAAATTATGGAATTTCATTTATTTCAAGAAATATTTACTGGAATTTTCTAAATAATTAAAAGTTTATAATTGCTTAGATCATGGGAGGAAATGAATATTTTTAAACTATAACATCTGGGAACACAAATTGAATGCAGATCAATAAAGGTCCTAATGAGACAAAAACCAAGTAGACAATTATATAGAATATAATGGTATATTTATGGAGGGCTTTGTCTCTTGTGCTTCAACCTGTGAATGGTAGAGAAATACAAAAATTCTTCATCAATATTGTTGGTGATATTCTGTTTATTTATTTATTTATGGTAATAATTTGATCCAGCACAATCTCTCTGTATTTTCAGTATACTGAAATTAATAAAGTCAAAATAAACACACTTAAATTACTTTACAGAAAAGTCATAAAAACAAAAACAAAACAAAAATGAGAAAAAATTTAATAAAAATAATGTTGCGAATACAAAATGAAGTCTTTTAACTGTTCTTTATTTCTTTTTTCAAATCTGTATTTAACAATGTTCTGACATTTCCATTTTCTATATTTGAAAAAGAAAATGGAAAATAGATGGATAACTAAAGTTGAACTAGTTTGCTAGATTTTAAAATGTTTTAAAATATAACAAATTAGTTCAATAACCTAACTTTGACTTGAATCGTAAAAAGTATGCCTATGGCCAGCAAAGAGGCCTAACCTATAAAAAGTATGCCTACAGCCATCTAAGAGGCCTAACCTAGAAAATGTTGGCTCTTTCAGCATGTAAATAAAAAAGAAGATAAATAGGTTAAACATTAATGTAATGCTCTATATATTATATATATATATATATATATATATATATATATATATATATATATAATATATATATATATATATATATATATATATAATGTGTGAATGTATGTGGCATCATTGCATTACCTACTTACATTCTTTTTTTATATACTGACAACATTGTATTACAGTGCATTTTAGAAAATAGCACACAGTTGAATGACAAATATGGCAACCTGATGTGTAATTATTTTTTTTCAAATGAAAGACAGTCAAGGAATAGTAACTTCACCATTCAGAGTAAAAATATGTTTTTAAAAGGTTTTTCTTTTTAATATGTATTTATAATACTTGTATTTTAGCATATTTTGTCAATTATTTTCAATATAGTGAAAACACAGAGGTTGTACATGATCAAATAATTACCTTATTTATTTTTTGGAGGTCTATCAGGCTTTATTAGGACCTTTTTAATTGATATGTGTTTAATTTGAGTTCATAGCTGTTATGGTTTAAAAAAACCAGTTCCTACCATAAACTAAACGATTATTAAAAACTTTAATAAAAATTTGTAAGTATTGAAAAACCAGTTTTTAGTATTAATTACCCTATCATTGAACATGAAGGCCATCTTTTTTTTGGTATATGTATGGAGATCAATATTGACATTATTAATAATTATCAATATGCATAGAAAGAGTAATTCATCACTATTCACAGGTCTAGAGCAATGAGATGGGATTTAGAAAGTCATTGATAGGCCCATGTAACCACTTACTGTCCTTATTTGATGAAAAAAAGTTTTATGTAAAAATAAAGCCCGTATTTGAAAAAACTTGGAAAAAATCTAATATATCAGGTCCTAGGTTTAATTTTTATTCACAATTTTAATTTCATAAAAATCTGCTGTACGTAGACACTTCAATGAACGTAAAGAAAGTTTTAGAAATGAAAGATGCACGTTTGCGTAGATAATGATAACAATAATTTATTTAGATTATGGTTAGGCTGAGTAGGAAAAAAATTAAGTTCCATTCTTATTTATAACTTCATTCTCTGCCTATATGGTTATGAGACATAAGAGCTTTAGGTGTAGTCGGCCTAATTATATAATTTTATGACAGGATTTTTCGTACTTTCATAACTTTAAATTTATTGAATTTGATATTTCACCCTATTTAAATAGTTTTCTTCAATATACATTACATTTTCAATTTATATAACTAAATACCAGGTAAGAGACAAACCCTACATATTAGCCTTAACACAATTAAAAATAATTTTTCAAACTTTTGCAGCTTCAAACCAGTTTTATGTATATTATATATATATATATATATTCTATATAATATATATATATATATATATATATATCATATCCTAACTTCACCAAAGAGCCAAAAAATTATTACTCCAAAATGACAAAATCATAAGATACATTTTGTCCCTTTGGAGTAATAATTTTTGGGCTCTTAGATTGAAGTTTAGGGTGCTTATAGAGTAAATTTATTTATGTTTTGCTGTCTTAGCCATTTATAATATATATATATAATATATATATATATATATATATATATATATTATATAATTATATATATATATATATATATAATATTAATTACCAAATTCATTTTTCCCAAACATATCTCTGGTAAAAGTGAATTTATTTAGCAGGGATGCAAATATGTTAGAACACTTTCCAGGATTCATGTTTCAATTTTCATCAAATTGCTTCTTTTGGATTCGTAACTATACCGATGTTGTAATTTTAATTTAATAAAACACGAAAAAAAAGTCTTTTTTTAGTAGCATTATTATATAATAACTAATGAAATTAGAGGGGGAAAAAAAACTTACTTCGTTCTCGCTTTGATTTTCACCAATAGACTTTAATTTTCACAAATCTGCTTTGCTTTGTTCCTGGCACGATTTGGCAGGGTTGCTAACTCTAAACATTAGACAATAGGATGATGCTGCAGCTGATGACCATTACAACCCTTGAAGAAAATAAATAAAATCATATAAATCATATATATATATATATATATATATATATATATATATATATATATATATATATATATATATATATATATATATATATATATATATATATATATATATATATATATATTATATATATATATATATATATATATATATATATTATATATATATATATATATATATATATATATATATATATATATATATATATATATATATATATATATATATATATATAATATATATATATATATATATATATTATTATATATATTAATATTATATATATATATATATATATATATATATATATATATATATATATATATATATATATTATATATATATATATAATATTATTATACTATATATAATATTATTTATATATATATATATATATATATATATATATATATATATATATATATATAATATATATATAATATATTTATATATATATAATATATATATATATATATATATAATTATATATATTTATTATATATTTTAATATATATATATATATATATATATATATATATATATAATATATATATATATATATATAATATATATATAATATATATATATATATATATATATATATATATATATATATATATATATATATAATATATATATATATATATAATATATATATATATATATATATATATATATATATATATATATATATATATATATATATATATATATATATAATATATAATATATATATAAGGCGAATATCCGCATCATTTTTCCAATATCCGCATCCGCGGATATCCGCAACCAACATCCGCATCCGCGGATAGTAAAAAATTACGTATCATGCGATAAAAACTTTCAAAGGCAAAACTTTGTATTGAATGCGAACCTCTTTCTGAGCGCCATACAGGCGACTATCTTGAAATGTATTTGAAAAGATGCTGACAAAATGGAAGATTTCATTAAATCAAGTGCACTGCGTAGTCAGGGATTCAGGCACAAATATAAAAAAAAGCACTTTCCCTGGCAGAGTGAAAAATGTAGATTCTTTGCACACCAAACTCAGATAGTAGTTAAAAATTCCATTATGAGTCAAAAATGTGTATCCGATTTATAACCAAATGTAGGTTAATTGCTACGCATTTCAATCTCTCCGTTGTAGCCCAAAATGAGCAGAAGAAAATACAAACAAGATTAAATGTTCGTCCACTTTCTGTCATGCAAGATATTCAAATGCTGGAATAGTAGTTTGCATATACTTGATGAGCGAAATTAATGAGGCCATTTGCCTTTATGCTTCAAGCAGCACAAAATAAAAGCCTCTAACAGCTGACGAAATGACATTTAAATAGTTGTATTAATATCCTTAAGTCTTTTGAAGAATTAACAAAGACTATAAGTTCAGCTGAATCATGTTTGTCAGATGTGATACCACTTGTTTCAACATGAAAGTTGTGTTAACAAATGTTATTAAGTCTAAGGAGTTCAAGGATGACTGAAACATTAATGAAGGAGATAACACAGATTTAAAAACCTGGAAAATGATGATGCTTATACAATTGCAACCTTTTTAGATCCTAGGTACAAAACAAAAATTTTTAAACCACTTTTTTTCAGAATGTTAAAATCAAATTAGATGCTTATGCGATGAGATGATAGAAACAGCTAAAATAACGCCTTTTCAAGAAAAGCAAAAGCTGTCAGATACAAAAGAAACAAAATCTGTTAGCTTCATTGCTAAATCCTTCTAGTCCAGCCGATGAAGAATCACAGTCAGAAGTGTCAAAGGATACAATAACGATTATTATTATCTGAAACTCCCACGTTTGGGGCAGATAAAGAAAACTGGTTTGGTGGAGAGATAATTGCAAAAGTTTTCCTTTTCTTGCTGAGCTGGAAGGACTTATTTAGCATGTCCTTCAACTAGTGTTGCTAGTGAGGTTTCAGTAGAGGCTTCATATACGACGAAAACGAACCAAACTTTC
>SEYY01015866.1:0-2500 GCA_009176605.1 Armadillidium nasatum | reverse complement strand
GCAGAATCAAATGTAGAAGTAAATGTTCAAAATGAAAATAATAATATGTTACAGTTTTCGAACATTGTAGGCAAATTACGTTCATTTAATGGTAAAAATAACTTTAAAAACTTTATTAACCAATTTAATATGAGGTCAAAGCTAGGAAATTGGTGAGAAGATAAGATATAAAAGTTAATATTAATTTGTTAAGATAAAAGTTTTTATAACCATGATTCCTATTATTTGTTATATTATTTTTATAATGACTGGGAACATACGAACTAAGTTATTGGAAAAACTAGATTTATCAATAGCTAAGATATTTAAGACATGGAACTTATTTAATTTTGGGCAAAATAAATTAATATATTTCAGGGAGATCAAAATAATTTCTCATGAGAAAAGAGGAGAGAGATATGACAATGTAAATTGTAAAGAAGATATAATAAGAAAGATGAAAAATGCATATGAAAACGCTCAAAAATTTAATGAAAGAACTCAAAGTAAACGCAAAGAATATTTTAAAGACCGGAATTTTAAGGAATTCGAAATAGGAGATTTCGTGTGGCTGATAGATAATTATAGGAGAGGAAAAGGATGCAAGTTAAAACCTAGATATCTTGGCCCTTATAGGATAATCGATAAATACTCTGCAGTGAACTATACAATAAAGCCCTTATATGATTTACACAAAAGAGAGGAGAAAGTACACATAAATAGACTAAAGAAATGTAACCTACCGAATATTATTCATGATCCCGATAGAGAAACAGAAGAAGAGATAAATGAAGGAGGAGATGAAGAAGATGTTATAGAAGAAGATTCAGATAGTGATGATGATTTGTACATTCCTGTAAATATAAATAGAAATAAGAATAATAGAGTAGTTGTAAATAGAGATGTGGATAATCATTGTAACACATATAATTTAAGGTCTAAGGGACCTGTGGTAGATACTAATAGGATTCAAGATAAACCTATTGAATATAGAGTTAGAAATAATAGAAATTGTAATTTTATAAGTTTTATAATAATCATAATACTTATTATAAAGGTGTTTTGTTGTTGTTAAGTATAAAATGTATAGAATTTGGTTATTTGGGAAGATGAATATTTTGTGAAAATTTATTTATTTATTTATTTATTATATGAGTAATTTGTTATTGATGAAACAAAGGTTGTAGTATTGATTGATAAAGGAACGGAATTGTTTCCTTTGATGTTGAGTCTCGCAGAAGAATGTTTTGCATTCTGCCTTCTTAGCTTGATTCAATTCAAGTAAACTAAATCTCTAAGGAGAAAGTTTATGCTAAGCTGCCTTGTGACTATTCTGTAAATAAATATTTGTTTACGATACTCAGGGACTCGGGGTAGAAATGAAATATATTTGTTGTTTCATGTGGTTTATAGTTCAGAATTAGGATAAAATTCTGAGGATATTATGTTGAAATTTATAATATGTTGTTTATGTTTTATATTATGTTCTTCCATTAACCATTTTGATAAATATTTAGTGATTAAAACCTTTGTTATAACTATTGATTAAAATGTTTTACTCCTAAGTTTAACTTTGAAAATGTGTATAATCCTAAACAGGGAGTAATATAAAGTATTTTATAGATTAGACACATTAGTAAACTTAAAATTAGGAGTTATATAAATTTATTAATATTTAAGAATCCGAATACATTTGTATATATATATTATTTTAGTTTTTAAGCTTCACAATTATATTTTATATTTATTATTTATTATTATTATTATTATTATTATTATTATTATTATTATTATTATTATTATTTGGTAGAGAGGTTAAACTCTGAACCTATAAAAGGAAATGTAGTTAGTTATAGACAATCAGAATAGAAAGTACCTTGACTTTCTAAACATCGAAAGTACTTTGACTTTCTAAGAAACAGAAGATAGATTGATCTTCTAAGAAGAGAAAGTTTGTTCTCTTCTCTCTCTAGGTTAGCCTAAAATGATTACTTTGAATCATTCGGCAAACATATAATATAGTACTTTGACTATAGAGGAGAGGTATACAAAAAGAGTAGGGACTCTTGGACGAGGAGATAGCCTTATCCTATACCTTAAGGGAATTGTAACTTTGTACATTCCAGCCTCACTGAGATGAAACATTGTTCGACTCAGTTTATATGCTAGAGATAGTTTGTATATTTACATTAACTTTATGTTACACATATAATATCTATTTAAATTTAATATTGTATAAATCCTTAAGATTCGCTCATTGTCACGCTTACCAAATGTCCATTGATTATATTGTAAATATTATTTCCTATTTGTATAATAAATATCAAAAAGCATTACTCTTTTATTGAATCCACCAAGATCAGGAATTTGTTTATCTCACCTTATTTTTATTCTGTAATTAGCAACTGGGCTCTTAACATATAAAACTAGTCTACAATAGGGTTCAGGGGCTAACTTTTACAATATATATATATATATATATATATATATATATATATATATATATATATATATATATATA
>SEYY01015863.1:0-14190 GCA_009176605.1 Armadillidium nasatum | reverse complement strand
GGAGGAGCCCCCTCCCCAAATTGAGAACAGTACTCCTGTATTTATGTGATATTTGGCTTTCCAAGAAGTTATTCTTTATGTTAAGACCAAGAATGTTAATGTTATTTACAGGTGAGACGGGAGAGCCATCGAAGAGGAGAGGAAAGTTGGGAGGTGTTTTTGAGAGGGAGATGTGAAGAAGTAGAGTTTTTAAAGAGTTATCACTAGACATTGCCATTATAACATTGCCTGTCATCAAAAGAAACGGTTACTGGGCTCACAAACAAAATGTGCAACTGGCAATGTTAGCAGACGATGATGAAGAATTCAGAAAGGTTGCTATCGATAAAATTATGACAAGAAATCAACAACCAGGTCCAGGTCAACATTATATCAGAGAATCTCGTCCACCTCACATGCTGACAGTTGTCAAACACTGAAATATCTACTGCCTTCTATAGATCAGTGCAGGTTCAAGCCAGCTATGACACGAGAACTGTTTGATGTAGAGCTTAATAACTTTATGCAACATCCTTATTATATCAACATACTGTCACTCACAATTAGTGGAAAGATGTGTAAAACTGGTGACTTAAGCATTTGGCATGGTACATGAAGCAGATACGAAAGATGGATACATTCGTGCAGTATTAAAATCTAGGCAATTTATGCCATTATATGAATTAAAACAGGACTTTTCTGCACCAGCATTAGACTAAATGCGGTGGAGCACTATTCTTCTAATTTATATAGTAAGTATAGTTTTAAAATTTACTGTAAATGACTAGTAAGATATTTCGTTTCATTAACCTATTTTTTGTTAACATTATGGTAAAAAAAGGGAAAACTTCTTGGACAGATAGAACATTTTGAATTACATTTTTGAAAAGAGCACGTCTGAGTGAACAAAACCTCAAATGTGTATCAAATCATATATATATATATTATATATATAATACTAATATTATATATATATCTATATATTATATATATTATATAATATATTATATATATATATATATATATATATATATACCGAACAAAATAAAAAATTTGAAAAACTGAAACACACATGAAAAATAAAGATGTTTGCCAAATTCTGGGACAATACAAAACCTTGCTCACTACAAACGACAACTCAAATCTTTAACGTTTTGTCTTGAAATAAAATTCTTGCCCATATTGCTTAGTTATCATTACCTCCCATAAATGAAGTTGCCTTTACTATATATATATATATATTAGATATAATATATATATATACATATATATATATATAGTATATATATATATATATTTATTACTATATATATATATTAGATATATATATATATATATACACACTCTCAGGTGGGCAAGGCCAAATGCTTACGAATTTCAATCGGAATTGAAAAATCCTTGGTGAAGAGGGCGACATATCCAGATACACAACTTTGAAAGTATGCAAGTCAATGGATTTGGAAAAAAGATAATGGGAATATCCAGACTTTACAGTAGAGAAGTAAGATTGAGCATTAGCGGGTTGTCTGGAATCAGAGAGTTGAACAAAGAAGAAGAATGGGATATGTAGAGAGAAGTCGCTCTGAAGAGGTAGCGTGACGAGTGAGATTAAAGATGTTCTGTTATGATGAAAGTATAGATGAGAGTGAAAGAAATTGGAGAGTTAAAAGACACGGGTGAGCGCCACGACACGCTAAAACCTTAGAAAGAACCATTTCTATGAAGTGTGTCGACTGGGATGTGGAGGAAGATAAGTTTTTGACGCATAGAAACAACCATGATTCTATCTGCCCAATTGAGTAATACGAAGAAGAAGACCCTTATCGAGTCAAATAACTGTGTTGAGGGACGTCTTTCAAAACGAAAAGATTAATGAAGGGGAATCATCAGCATAAAGTGATAGAAACGAAAGTAATAGAAGAGCTTAGAAAAGTGCTGGATAGAAGAGAAAGCGTGAGGGTGCACTTCAAGAATTCCTTTGAGATCTGAATGCGTTGTGTATAGTTAATAGTATATAGATCAGTAGATATACTCACATGTAAATAATAATATTATAAACATATATATAGATGTGTTATAATATATATATTGTATAATAGGTAAATATTATAATATATGTATATAGATATATCATATATATAAATATTATAATATTACATATATAATAATATATATGAGTTTAGTTTCAATATCGGCCATATTAAGAACTTGTACGGTATCAGGGTATCGGAAAATTTTTCGAGATCGGTTCGGTAGTGTAGAATTTTCTAATAAAAAAGCACAAAAAAAGAAAAAAAAAAATTTTCGCTTAACTGTAGGGCCCTTCTAATGTTATAATATAATGTATATATACATTAATATTATTACATATAATATATTAGTGATGTGATCATTATTAGAATAATAGAATATATAGTAGAGATTAGTACATAGCTAAGCAGTTATACAAAATAAGTAGGTAGGTATATTGGTGTTGTCAAAGTAGAGCAAAAGCTAATATAAATGAAATCTGACTTAGTATGACTTAGAATGAAATAACGGAAGCGTATAAATACTGAGGTATCAAGTATATAAAAAATATACTAATATATCTATATAATAGCTAACATAATAGTATATACAGATATTATAACATATATATGTTAATTACATATATAATATATATATATATATATATATATATATATATAACTTACAATTATTATTAGCGAAATTTTAGTTATTCAAATTGCGGAAAAATTTACGAAAATAAAGTGACGTTGCCAGACGTAAGATTCTCGAGAGTTAAATAAGTAAACTTTACTTATATAAACTTTATTATTATAAGAATTTATTTTTTATTTCCCAATGTTTCCTACCTGAAATTCGATAAGGACTTTTCTAAAAATATAATCCTTTTTAAGTACGTTAAGTATTTTTCTAGGCCATAGTCTATATATATTTATAAATATATATATATAATATATATATATATATATATATATATATATATATATATATATATATATATATATATATATATATATATATATATATATATATATATATATATATATATATATATATATATATATATATATAATACAGCTCATGCATGTGATACATGTGATATAAAGTTTCATTTTTACTTGTGTTCAAATTTTTTATGGACTGATTTTGGCCGAATTAATAGAACGACGAAACTAACCGAAGGTTTTGAAATCTCATTTCATCCAAGATGTCACTTAATAAAGATGCGAATTTCTTTTACATTATTTGAAACATGAACAAATAAAGTTTAAATTCTTTAAGTTAAAAAAATATCATTAAAATTCTCAAGACTGTTTTCAAATTCATCGCTTTTCAATGAGTAATAAATTCATTTGAAACCTTTTCAAAGGTTTTTTTTATCCTATTTTTCCTTTTAAAGATATTATTCCAGAATCTAAAAATATCGATAAAAGTGTACAGAATTCATATTGACCATTATTAGAGGCTTCTATAAAATTTCCCAAAGTGCCTCATTTTCTTTTTATCACTTAAAATTGTGAGACATCGGAGAACAATTTTCTTTACTAAAAATACATTTACGAAAATTAAAAAAGCATATCCAGACAAATACGTAATTCTTAGTTAGATCTGTTTTTAATATTAGTTGAAGAGGGGAAATTTCATTCGAAATAGCGCCTTCCCTAAATCCCTTTATGGAAATTCGTTTTTTAAGGATTTTGCAAAATATGAATCCATTTCAAGACATATGACGTAATCAACTTTTAACGTATTCAAGGGAAGACGTTTTTCTTTCTCAATCCCTATTAAAAGACTAAGAAATGAGACCCCTTTAGTGACAGATGGAAGAGATGGCAAGAGCAGCAAAGAAAACGGTGCAGCAAAAAAGAAAGGGAAGGAGAGAGAATTATAATAAAGCTTCGCTTGAGGAACCATATCACGTAGAAAACTATTATAGGCACAAACGCATACACACCACTAATATATATATATATATATATATATATATATATATATATATATATATATTATATATATATATATATATATATATATATATATATATATATATATATATATATATATATATATATATATATATATATATATATATATATATATATATATATATATATATATATATATATATATATATGTGTGTGTGTGTGTGTGTGTGTGTGTGTGTGTGTGTGTGTGTGTGTGTGTGTGTGTGTGTGTGCGTGTGTGTTTGTATTATTAACTAAGGAGTTGTATGGTGATCAATCGTCAGCCATTGACTTTCTTAAATCTGGCTTTAGAGAAGAGTTTCCTGTTGGCAGTAACAAATTGCTGGTTTTTCTTCATTTTATGTCAGAAGGTCCAAAAAAATTTTGCACTAGTGCAACTCCCCTTTCAGCATGGTTATTGATCGTAATTAAGTTGTATTCCAACACCTTTGCTGTTTTTTAAATATTTCATTTTCTTATCACTGTATTGCTGGAAATTGCAAGAATCCACTGATAACTTCAACATCTTCTGTAGCATTCTGGAATGCTTTGTTACAAAATTATCCAGTGATTTCCTCTGAATTAAATGTAGATCTGTTGTTGAGCTTTTGGGTGCAATATTCACTGCATTTCCTAAAAGTAGTTTCAAATAATATTTTCCATTTCTTGCTTTAAGTTCGTGGAAGAAAGACTAAAGAACTAACTGCTCTGATAAAAACTAGAAATAACTCATGATCTTTTATAGTATGATATTTGAGTTTAATCATTCTGTGGTGCTTTCACAGCACACTGGGCTGTTATCCAGACTGATATAAATTATGGAGAAAAATATGCCTAAATCAAATAACACTTGTAGATTTTGTGCACTAAGGGCAGGTAAGATCTTGGCAAAACATTCAAACCTTGAATTTATAGATGGTCTTAGTTATCCAAAGATAATGATGAATTGCTCCAGGAGAATAAAATCGCGTTCTACGAGACGTGACACAGAAGAAAATCACAACAAGCTCAGTTAGTTCTCTTTGATTCTCTTTTGGGTATTTCTCTTTCATACCTTTTCCAAGAACTCTACTATTTCTTCTCTGTTATCAGAAGCAGCACTTACTGTAAATTTATTACTGAAATAGCTTTGAAAGATCTATTGGTCAATAAATTACCAAAATTTATTTGAAATGTTGAATCTGTAGACCAGACGAAAAACCCATGTAATCATTAAAAAATAATGTTACTCCTGCAACAATTTCTACCTACCTCCAATATGTTAAGAGTAACCCCTAAGTATCAACCCCAGAACCACATATGCTCCTTTATATTTTTTATCAATTTTTATCTGTTTTGTAGAATTTTCTCTCATTTTCTGTGCTTCCTGCCAAATTTAATCTCAGTTACTTTAATGGCCACGGCTGTTCTCACCTACGAAGTCTGCTTTAGGTGGTACTTGTAGGGTTTTTCTTATTTTCTTTTTTGACCTGACACCCCCTCCTTCAATATAGTGCTGTTAGTGAGCGGTGGTGATGGGTAAAGGAAAAAAAATATTGCCCTATGTTTGGCCTTTTTCTTTCAAATTATAGTCCTTGAATTTTATTTTCTAATTTCCATTTTTTGAAAACATCAAACGCTGTTTGAGCTTGCACTTTTCTTGATCTTGAAGATATATTTGGTACTGCAAGTAATTACCTAACTTAAGTTAACTTTTAATCCAATTGAGTAACTTACCCAGTGCTACACATGAGAATAAGAATCTATCTTAACCAGAAAGATCTGAGAGAATCTTGCTATTCCACTAATAATTTTGGGGTAAATGTGGATCAGACTTCTAAAAAAATTTTAAAGTTTAAAGTTGTCGACGAATGTTTAACCGATTTAATTAAGAAGAAAAGTGGAAAGCTTGGCCTAAACTCCGTGCTCTTTAATAAACAAGCATTATTAGTGCAGCTCTCTCCGACAACTTGTTCCTGTTCAAATGTGCTGCAATGCTTAGAGTAATCATATGTTCTCGTCCTCTTTGGAAGCGATTTTTTCCTCTTGACTTATTTCAGAAACTACTTCCACTTCACATCCAATCTCTTAGCTTCTGGAAGAGGAATCAGCAGTATTATCCTAAGTTTCAGTTCTTTTACTGTCATGAGTAACCGTTTTATATTTCAATTTTCACTTTCTATTATTTTTCAGTTTCTATTCTATATGTTACATCTTCCTCTACCAATTTTTCTCTACCGAAATCATTGAACCTCTTCGTCATTTTTAATATATAGCGATAAAGAATTGTCTGCTTTATCAATTTTGATCATTAAAACTGCATCGCCATAAGCAATGTCAAATAAATCGTGGAAACAGTCCTTGAATTCATTATCTTTTTACATTAGGTTTTCCATTCAAACGTTTTGAAATTTTCTTCAGACTTTTTCATTTCTAAAACTATCTCTACCTTTTACATGCAAAGCTATAGTCCCTTCAATGAATGTTTGCAATGGTTGAATATATATATATATATATATATATATATATATATATATATATATATATATATATATATATATATATATATATATATATATATTATATATATATATATATATCACCACCACTCACGGGCAAAGCCCTATTCAAGAAGGGTGTCATATATATATATATATATATATATATATATATATATATATATATATATATATATATAATATATATATATATATATATATATATATATATATATATATATATATATATATATATATATATATATATATATATAATATATATATATTATATATATATATATATATATATATATATATATATATATATATATATATATATATATATATATATATATATTAATATTACATCACCACCACTCACGGGCAAAGCCCTATTCAATGAGGGGGTGTATATATATATATATATATATATATATATATATATATATATATATATATATATATATATATATATATATATATATATATATATATATATATAATATATAATATATATATATATATATATATATATATATATATATATATATATATATATATATATATATATATATATATTATATATATATATATATATATATATATATATATATATATATATATATATATATATATATATATATATATATATATATATATATATATAAATTAATTAAAAGTCTATTTTGAAACCGATACTAATTTCCTTAATAATTTAATAACACCTACAGAGGCTTCGTTAAAGTGATATTATTTACGTCTGCTAATACAGATTTAATTAGTCCCGGAAAATAACAAATTTAAATTTATCAACAATAAAGCTTTTAATTAATGGCATAAATATTGCCATTATTTTTTATTTTTTTATCAAATGTGACGTACACAAAACTGAATATAACTTAATCTAAACTTTGCTGATGAAATAATCAAATTACAAAAGAATAAAGCTCAAAATCAAGAGGTGAACGACAAGAAGAAAAATCGTAAAAATTAAAAGTGAAAAGACCATTTTTTGAAGTTGGGGGCACGATGATAAAAACTTCTTGACATAGCATTTGCATACTAAGCGCCCACGCACGCTATGAATGCAAACACACACACACATACACACACACACAGACATATATATATATATATATATATATATATATATATATATATATATATATATATATATATATATATATATATATATATATATATTAAAAATGCAATTAAAGAATACTAATGCCTTGTATTATAAAAATATATCAAAACCACTAAAATTGAGAAATAAAAGCATGAGTATACGTTTCGCCCTCTATCATAAAGCAGACCTTTTCAAAACTAACCAAAAACAGAGAAAGAAGGCCAGGAAGAAAGAGCATAGCAATCCGAAAATCTAAAAGGCAACCCGAAAGGCGCGCGCTTAAATCATGGAAAACGTTCAGCGAGAGAATTTTTAACAAAGATCACTGTAAATCTGTTCAGTGAGGAAAAACCCTATGAAGAATTGAAATTATTGGTGGTAAATATAAAATATGATTCAGTGAGTTGTTAAGAGTCATATTTTTGGTTTAAAAAATTATACTGGATCCATTCAATCTATGTGATGTTGAGAGTCTCTGATATGTTTAAATATAGAATTTCTGTAATTACCTCTATTAATATCATTCTTATGCTGAGAGAGTCTAAAATGTAAAGGTTTAAGGATTTTTCCTATGTAAGAGTAATAGTAAACGTAACATAGAACATCATAAACGCCACCAACAAATGAAGAGAGGGAATTATTATTCCAAACAAGAAATCTTGTAATGGTGTTGGGAAAAGTGATTTCAACTCTAATATCAAACGTACATTTAAGTACAAATTTAATAAACAGAATACATAGAGAATAAGGCAAAACAAAAGTATTTTCAAGTGAGAAATAGGGATTATTATCTGGAAGTTATTTTATTTGATTTTTTTTTTTTTGGGGGGGGAAGGAGGGGGGCTATTTGAATCCTTCTAAATGTTGCATAGAAAAATGACCTCATTATTCAGATATGGCTGATCCGAAATTTTTAGGTCCTTGAGAAACATATTGAATAGAACATTTTACTTGATGTAGCACAGATGGTTGGAAAAAATGCGCAAGAAGGATTGGCAATTAATGGATCTACGAAAAACTTTATATGCTAAGCGTGTACCTTTTTGCAAAATTTCTAAATCTAAAAATGTTATAACATGAATATTTTGATCCCCTGAAGTAAATTTAATAGCGGGGACAAGTTTTTAAGCTGAAAACGAAAATCATCAATAGGAAAATCTAAGGGGACCACGGACATGACATCATGAACATATCGATACCAGCTATGCACATGTGAGAAAAGCGTAATAGAAGGCAAAAGTCTATGCTCAAAAAACTCCATATATAGGCAGGATAAAAGGAGACTCAAACAACTACTAGCAACAAAAATTTGTTTATGAAATCGATTGTTAAAACTGAAAACATTAAGGCTCATGCAAATACATAAAAGGGCTATAATAAAAGATGAAATGGGGACTGAAAACGTTCATTTCTGAGGGTGTCACTCAGGAATTCCAAAATATGATCAATGGGACATTAGTAAAAAGACTAGCAACGTCGAAGCTCACAAGTTTATGATTGTATGGAATATAAGTTCCCATTTTTGCTCTAAAGTCTGTGGTATTTTTAATATGCGAAGAGGAGAACCTGCCCAAAAAAGGTGACAGAAGTTTTGCAAGCCATTTACCTATCCTGTGGAAGCAATTACCTCTGTTGGAAATAATGGGACGTATTGGGCAGCCTTCTTTGTGTATTTTGGGGATACCATAAAAATTTGGGAGGGTCGGGTTTTTCACTGTCAATTCCTTAAATATGTCATCAGTTAATAAAGGACGAACCAGCTGTTGGAAGTAATAAATTTGGTAATGTGACCAATTTCCACATGAGTTTGAGAATAGCAGAATCAAGGTCAAATAAAACCGATATGTCCCGATCATGCCGTTTGAAGGTATGCAAGTCAAAAAACTTTGGGAAAACAGATAAAAGGAGTGTAATTCAGATTTTACCAGTAGAGTATATGTAAAACTGATCATAGTTATTAATTCTGGGGTTACAGACCTAGACAGAGAAAAATTGAAACTGTGCAGAAAGGTGTGTCGCACGAATCTTTCTTAGTGAGAAGGTATGCGACTTGAGAGTTCAGATCAGCATCCATTGATCCATTGTAATAGTGATAGCATAGGGAGAGTGACGCAACAATTCGACTGGCAGAAAGAGATTGTTGAGAATTAGAGCTGAGGAATTGATCTGATGAAAAGTCTTAGACTCTACTATCTCAAAGTGAGCTAAATGATTGGAACCATTCCAGATGCGTGAACTGTACTCCATACAGAGGTGAACGACACCCTTATAAGCAGCAAACAACTGGGGTAGCATAAAGAAATTAGGAATTCGACTAAAAAAACGAACCTCTAAGTTGCTTATTTTTAAAAAGAAGTAATGTGATGCTTCCAAGAAATATTTTGAGAAAAAGAAACTCCAAGAATATTATGAACAGGTGAGGGTTTGAGTGGAGTGTTTTGCCGATGCCATAGTTATTTGGAATGTTGTATCAAGTAGTTTTTAAGACATTGAAAACAACCAAGGTTTCTCTCCCCTATTTGAAATAAGAAAAAGATCAGAGGACAGTTGCACAAATGCTCCTTTGCAACAAATAACTTCTGTTGGGAGGAGCAGAATGAAAGGAATGAGTGAAAGTCGAAAGGAATGAATAGGTAATGAAGTAATAGAGAGAATGTTTTAAATCAACATACTGAAAATAAAAGCTTTGTGCCAGACTCTAATAAAAGCTTTCGATATATCCAGTGATTTACATAAAAATTCATAGGAAAATCATTGAGAGAAGAAACAAAATCTGAGAAAAATTAAAGAACATCACCAGACGAGCACTCTTTTCGAAAGCAATTCTCCATTTTATGGCTTAGGCTCTATTACAGTTCTTCTAAATAAATTTAATTGTTTTGTCAATTTATCTCAAAGTTTTATTGACTAAAAAGTTCTTCGACTGTTTGATCTCCAAAATACAGCAAATTCTTATTTTTTCTTTTCTTTGAAATCAGCTTTTTAGATAATATCAACGTTCACCACCACCATTGGCTCTCATCTAGTTCTCATGTTCCTGCTATTGCACTTGCCTACAAGTATTCAAGTAAGAACAAAACTGAACAGTTGGCACAACTCTCCACCAGTATCCCAGACTGTCTTGATGATGAACCTAGCATACTTGATATTTTCTTTACTTAAGAACAAAACTGAGGAGTTGGCACAACTCCTCACCAGTATCCCAGACTGTCTTGATGATGAACCTAGCATACATGATGTTTTCTTTACTTTTTACCCTTCTCCTCATACTGATAAATCCTTCAAGTCTAGAACAGCCCTCATCTTTGGAGAGGAATCGTTTCTGGCACTTTGATGATACTACCCGGTCTGACTTGCTGTTGCAATTCTCTGATTTACCTTGAAAGGATTACAATTTCCGTAGGAGAGGTCTATCCGCATCTACAGAGCATATAATCGAGGTCTCAGGTATGGAGGCGTATGTTATACATTCCTTCAGTTCAAATAAATTTAACAAAACTTTCCTTAACTCTACTTGTTTTTGTTCTGTTCACCGCAGGAACGCTGCCATCAGGATTACAGAAGTTTTCAAAATTTTGAAATTAACGCAACTTATTTTTCCTCCCGAATTCGTGATATATATATATATATATATATATATATATATATATATATATATATATATATATATATATATATATATATATATATATATATATATATATATATAAAGGGTGGTTAAATTTTAAGGGCCGATGTTGATTTTGAATAAAACACAAATTACTTAGGAATTTATTGTCATTTCTTTTTATTATGATAATATGGTATGGTTCAATTATGTATGGAACAAAATATCGGCCAAATGGCCACCGCGACCTCGGCGGCACACCTCCATCCGATGGTCCAAATTTTCGATGACGCTGAGGCATAATTGGGGTTCTATGCCGTTAATGTGCCGAATTATCTCATCCTTTAGCTCTTGAATTGTTGCTGGCTTATCGACGTACACCTTTTCTTTCAAATAACCCCAAAGAAAGAAGTCCAACGGTATCAAATCACATGATCTTGGCGGCCAATTGACATCGCCACCACGTGAGATAACACGGCCATTGAATTTGTCGCGCAAAATAGCCATTGTTTCGTTAGCTGTGTGGCAAGTGGCACCGTCCTGTTGAAACCACATATCGTCCACATCCATACCTTCCAATTCGTGCCATAAAAAGTTCGTTATCATCTCACGATAGCGAACACCATTCACAGTAACAGCCTGACCGGCCTCATTTTGGAAAAAATCCGGCCCGATGATGCCGCCAGCCCATAAACCACACCAAACAGTCACTCTTTGTGGGTGCATTGGTTTTTCGACAATCACTCTTGGATTAGCATTCGCCCAAATGCGGCAATTCTGCTTATTAACGAATCCACTGAGGTGAAAATGTGCCTCATCACTGAAGATGATTTTCCTCGAAAATTGATCATCCACTGTTGCCATTTCTTGAAACCATTCTGACCATTGACGACGTTTTGTATGGTCAAGAGGCTTTAGTTCTTGAGTCAATTGCACCTTGTAAGCGTTTAAATGCAAGTCTTTATGCATAATGTTCATCAACGACGAGCGTGAGAGGTGCAATTGTTGGGCACGACGACGAGTTGAAGTGGATGGCTCCTCAGCCACACTATCGCGAACAGCAGCAATATTTTCTGCAGTACGAGCTGTACGAGCATGCACTGGTCTTTTCAAATCTCCTACAGACCCGGTTTGCTCAAATTTTTTCACGATTTTTCCGATTGTACGCACATTTGGACGATTAAATTGACCAAAAAAATCACGAAGTGCACGATATGCATTTTGATTTGAACGCCCATTTTCATAATAAGCCTGAATAACTTTAACACGTTACTCCATTGTGTATCTTTCCATGGTTCAAATTGAGTAAGTCTGAAATTGAAAAAGTCAAATGAAATGCAGTAAAAAACTTGACGTTTAGGTGTGGTTCACATTCAACATCGGCCCATACAATTTAACCACCCTTTATATATATATATATATAATATATATATATATATATATATATATATATATATATATATATATATATATATATATATATATATATATATATATATATATATATATATATATGAAAAAACTTCGGATTTCTTGAGACACCTGTAACTTTCATATTTCTCATTGAAATTTGGCACAGTTGGTTCTTGACCCAAAATAAATAGTTTTCGAGTAAAAGACAAATTCTTCTTGAACTTTTATACTTTATTATATATACATGAAAGCAAAAGTAATATATATATATATATATATATATATATATATATATATTATATATATAAATATATTATATATATATATATATATATATATATATTACAGCTCTCCTGAAAAAGGTGGAGTCTAGGGCTTTTCGTCTTATCAACTCTCCTGCTCTCACTGATTCTCTCCAATCTCTTTCTGCCCGTGGAATTGTTGCGTCACTCTCTCTATACTATCGCTATTACAATGGACACTACTCTTCTGAACTCTCTCGTCGCATACCTCCTCCACTGAAAAGGGCCCGTGCGACTCGAATTTCTACATAGTCTCATCCTTTCTCTGTCCAACTCTCCTACCCCATACTTAACCGCGATGCTCAATCTTACAGTACTCTACTGGTAAGTCTGGAACACACTCCTTTCTTTATTTTTCCCACTTCCTATGACTTACACACCTTCAACGTCGTGTATCAGGTCAGTCGGCCTTTAATATGACCAGGCTTCGTCTTCCCCCTAAACTCTGGTGGAATTTTAGTAGGCCTCTGGCCTTTCCACCAGAGGTATATATATATAATAATATATATATATATTTATATATAATATTTATATATATAATATTATATATATATATCCCTTTGCATATGCAAGAGTCCTATCAATTTCCCCAAGATTTTGGGAAATATTGAAAACCTAGTGAAGTTAAAGGCCGAAATGGCACTATATACAGCGTTTTAATGTTTGTGAGTTAAAGGAAGTTTGGATAAATGATTAAGGACTGTGTTGAAGAGTTTAATACATGTAAGAATACATGTAAGATTGAGCACAGGGGTAAATTCTGGCTTCACAGTGTTGGCCAGAGAATGGATGAGACTGAGAAGGTATGTGACTGGAGATTTCAGAAGAACAGTGTACCTTGTAAAAGCGATAGTGTAGAGAATAGCTCTGCAATTTTACAGAGAGAAAGAGGTTGCTGAAAATAAGTGAGAGGAAAAGATTTTTAAAGACGAAAAATCTGGGATTTTCCCTTTTCGAGTTTAACGATATAAATGTAATCCCAGATGTGTGTGACGTACTCCTTACAGGGGCAAACCACACCCCTATAAATAGAAAGCAACTGGGGTATTGTGACAAAAATTTCAAAAGCGACTTTGAACTCCCAACCTCTTAGAAGCTTATTTAGAAACAGAAGTAATGTGGTCCTTCTAAGATAGATATACGGAAAAGAAACTCGAAATATTTAAGACAGACAATCGTTTGATTTGTGTGTTTCTGAAGATGTCATAATTGTACCAAGTAGAGAGATGGAGAAATTGATTTTTTTGTGATATTGAAAATTACCACGATTTCTCTATCTCAATTAGAAATTCGATAAAGATCAATATAT
>SEYY01015859.1:7500-11817 GCA_009176605.1 Armadillidium nasatum | reverse complement strand
GTGTGAACCGTGAAGCGCGACGGCTTCAACGCATTCACATCGAATTGAACCACATCATAACAAAAATGAAATGATGTTGTAACTCAAAAATACTTTTATGTCACAAAACTTCAATTTTCAAAAACATCTTTAATTAATTTTCTTTTAGACTCGCACATAAATAATTTTATAATAAGAAACAATTATTTATTATAAGTTAAATTTTGTGATAAAATTGCGTGTTTATTCTTTAAAATTAAATAAGATACACATATTTATATAAATCATATACACTTATATAAATAATAAATGATAATATTAATAATAATATACACTGATATAAATAATATACATTTCTTTTTTAATTAAGTTAGGAAGCTATTAACGCTTTTATCTAAACTGAATGATCTCTCAGAGAGAAAATTTGTTACCATTTTATTTAAATATTTTGGATTGTTTGTGATGTTAAAAAAAATAAAAAATAAAAAAAAAAAAAAAAAAAAAAAAAAAATTTTAATAAAAAAAAAAAAAAAAAAATAATAATTTTAATAATAATAATAATAATAATAATAATAATAATAATAATAATAATAATAATAATAATAATAATAATAATAATAATAATAATAATAATAATAATAATAATAATAAATATTTATAAAAAAATAATAATAAAATAATAATAATAATAATAATAATAATAATAATAATAATAATAATAATAATAATAATAATAATAATAATAATAATAATAATAATAATAATAATAATAATAATAATAATAATAATAATAATAATAATAATAATAATAATTAATGCTGTTTTTAAGTTTTTAGATTTTAAAACATTGATGTAAAATATGATGATAAGTCAAGAGAAATGATTTAATTTTTTCCTTTAAACATTTAAAATTAGAAATGAATAAAAGAGCCTCATATATTTGATAATTCAATTAATTTACAATGTAAGCAAAAAATGTTCCAATTAGAATTAAATTAAGAATGTGTTAGTAGTAAATCAAAACTCAAACGAATATTTGAAAATCAAAAAACAAAACAAGATCAATAATAGAAACACTGGAAAGAAGAACGGAAATGTATACATTTTTATTTGGCCTTTGAAACCCATAAATATATTAGCTAATGTAATCAGAGTACAATTAATAACAAATTATTATCTTTAGAATCCTGTGAATTAAGAAATAATTTTTTAATAAAAATTGTGTTTTATTTATTGTAAATTAAACATTTAAAATAAAAATATTTATCAATTTCTTGTACACTTCAAAAACTATACAAAATTTTATATATTTTTCAACTAAAAGAGTAACTATTATATAATTTTCCTTACACGAATTTAATTAAATTATTCCGAGGTAAATTAGTTGTCCATTAACTTAAATTCGTGATGCTTCAAAAACAAAATAAAAAAAAGTTTCAGTTAAAAATGATATCAGTCTTAAAAACACATATTTTATAAAAGTTTTTCAATTTGATGGTAATAATAAAGTTGACTTGGCTCACTCTGTTTTAATTTTTAATTTTATTTAAAAAAAATAAATAAATAAAAACCTTCACAACTTATGGGCTCTGCCCTATTTTATAGGAGATTATTTCAAGTCTTGAACTCCTCAACACCGAAAACTGCAGTGGTGGCTCTCTCTCTCTCTCTCTCTCTCTCTCTCTCTCTCTCTCTCTCTCTCTCTCTCTCTCTCATATCTATATATATATATATATATATATATATATATATATATATATATATATATATATATATATATATATATATATATATATATATATATATATATATATATATATATATATATATATATATATATATATATATATATATATATATATATATATATATATATATATATATATATATATATATATATATATATATATATATATATATATATATATATATATATATATATATATATATATATATATATATATATATATATATATATATATATATATATATATATATATATATATATATATATATATATATATATATATATATATATATATATATATATATATATATATATATATATATATATATATATATATATATATATATATATATATATGGTAAAGGTGGAGATTGTTTCTGAGTTTCGATTGTTAAAAAATATCGAAAATCGAAAATATCGGAGAAGCCTATCGTAAACAAGAGAGTTTGTCAGAGGTACGAGGTACTATTACTAGACATAGACACAATTATTATTACTTACTTTTCTAGCAGAACCTAATTCGACTTATCATAACCTGAACTACCGAAATTGCCGTAAAAAGAGGCCTAACCTACACAAGAATTTGCCGTAAAAGAGACCTAACGTACACAAGAACGTTTGCACGACATTGTAGCCTAGGGCTAAGTATAGGTATGAAAATATCGATTAAACTGAAATATCGACATAAAAAAAATATCGAAATAAAAAATATCGAAACTCAGAAACAATCTCCACCTAAGCCTATATATATATATATATATATATATATATATATATATATATATATATATATATATATATATATATATATATATATATATATATATATATATATATATATATATATATATATATATCCAAACTCTCAAGCTACAATTCTGTTGATGGGAAAATTGTATTTTCGCGAAACACTTTCAAGGAGACCGGCACCTTCTGAGCATGGGGTTCTGAGCGGTTACCTGGTTAGCCCACCCAAAGAACCGCCACTGCCTGAAAAGAAAACATATGCCCTTGGTATATATATATATATATATATATATATATATATATATATATATATATATATATATATATATATATATATATATATATATATATATATATATATATATATATATATATATATATATATATATATATATATATATATATATATATATATATATATATATATATATATTAGAGAAGAATTCTATACAGAATTGGGGAAACAATATGGGAGAGATAAAATATATTTTAAATTATATATAAATTTATATATATGAATACCTAAATTCAGCAGTTTTCTTTACCTATTTTTGACTGTGACGTAACGCATAAGTTTAAATTGTAAATACTTATTTAAATAAATAATATCTAAAAATGAAAGGATTTACATAATTATTGTTCTTCAGTTTTAGATTTTACTATAAAAAAATTAATTTTGCAATTCTGAAAACTTAAGTTTATAGAAATTAAGTTATTACGTCACCAAATATCGGGCATCACCGAAAACGAAAAAATAAGGATAACTTAAATAAGTTGGTAACTATTATATATATATATATATATATATATATATATATATATATATATATATATATATATATATATATATATATATATATATATATATATATATATATATATATATATATATATATATATATATATATATATATATATATATATATATATATATATATATATATATATATATATATATATATATATATATATATATATATACTTTCTGTACACTTTTTGGCACTTTAATTGGGCTAATTTGGGGTCAATGCGCCGCTTCTTTGCTAACTACCATTGGAGTGAATCTTGCTTTGTCTCGGGGGACGCTTCTGTCTCTGCTGAAAAGGTAGGGGCCGTAATCCTTGACGAGATGGGCAGATTCATTCCATCTTCAATTAAATCTTTTTCTCCTCAAAATCCATGGTTCGATGACGGCTGTTCTTTTGCCCTACGTGAGAGAGAAAGTGTTTATCGTGAATGGAAAAACTCTCTTTCTCCTATCACTCTTTCTAATTATCATTCAGCTCGGAATCGTTGCAGGGATGTTCTTCGACGGACTAAGCGTACTTTCATAAAAAGGAAGTGCGCTGACCTCCATAGCTCTCCTACTGATAAAAATTTCTGGCCTCTTGTCAAAAATATCTCTAACAACTTCTGTAAATCTGCCTTTCCTCCTCTTATTTGCTCTGATGGTTCTGTTGCTAATACTCCTTCTGAAAAGGCCAATCTCTTCGGCCTCCTTTTTTAATCTAATTCCACCCTGCTCGATTCAGGCATCCCTCCTCCTACTCCTTCTCCTCTCAGGTGTCCCATGCCTCTGCCTGTAATTACTCATGATCAGGTGCATGGGATCCAGAAATCTATGAACGTCAGGAAGGCCAGTGGCCCGGATGGCATTCCCCTCGTGTTCTGAGGGAGTGTGCTTCCGAGTTGGCGCCTGTCCTCGTTCAGCTCTACTCTCTATGCCTTAATACTAATATTTTTCCTCAAAGCTGGAAGCGTGCATTTGTTCAACCGATCCCGAAAAAAGGTAGTCGCTCTGACCCTTCTAACTATAGACCTATAGCTCTCACCTGTGTTCTATC
>SEYY01015857.1:10000-12500 GCA_009176605.1 Armadillidium nasatum | reverse complement strand
CAAAAGTGGGATTACATAAACAAAGTATTAATAGGAATGTTAAATACCTATATTTTTTTTCCAATATTTTTTTCTGCTAAAAATTTTTTTATGTTCCCTTCCACGGTTGTCATCAATAATATTTCCAATTATATATATATATATATATATATATATATATATATATATATATATATATATATTATATATATATATATATATATATATATATATATATATATTATATATATATATATATATATATATATATATATATATATATATATATATATATATATATATATATATATATATATATATATATATATATATATATATATATATATATATATATATATATATATATATATATATATATATATATATATATATATATATATATATATATATATATATATATATATATATATATATATATATATATATATATATATATATATATATATATATATATATATATATATATATATATATATATATATATATATATATATATATATATATATATATATATATATATATATATATATATATATATATATATATATATATATATATATATATATATATATATATATATATATATATATATATATATATATATATATATATATATATATATATATATATATATATATATATATATATATATATATATATATATATATATATATATATATATATATATATATATATATATATATATATATATATATATATATATATATATATATATATATATATATATATATATATATATATATATATATATATATATATATATATATATATATATATATTTATATATATTATATATATATATATATATATATATATATATATTATATATATATATATATATATATTATATTATATATATATATATATAATATATATATATTTTATATGATTTGGCTGTCGTCGTGAGTGGAGGTGCTTAAACCAGAAGGGAAAAGAAAAGATAGAAGAATCTGATGGAAGAGAAGAAGAGAAGAGAAGAGAAGAGAAGAGAAGAGAAGAGAAGAGAAGAAGAAAATTGGAAGGATTGTTTAGAGTACGCTGTAGAATTGCACTGAAAAGGAAATTATTTTTCGAACTTAAAAATAAAAACAGATTTATTTTAAAATTATTTTTTAAAAATATTTTCATAAAACAAAATTACAAAATTTAATTAATCGCAATTAACTTATTATCAAAATTTTGTGGAGGAGCAACAAAACTTTCAAATAACATAATTTCGGCCTAAGTGAAAATTTCAACATTAGCATTACGAATATAAAATTTAAAACACGAGATTGGATTGGGCGACAAGGCTGGATCATGAAGAATAGTCCTTCGCATGGTTCTAGGGTCTGGGATTCCTTTTAACCATTTTTTTTTTCTTCCCATGTACGACTGCAGGAATTTTCCTGCAGTTGACGCCACCCTGCATTATGCGGGATACGGTGTGATGTATAAAATATATATATATATATATATATATATATATATATATATATATATATATATATATATATATATATATATATATTATATATATATATATATTAGAGGTGGACCGGATATCCGCATCCGCATCTGCAACTGCGGATCCACATCATTTTCCCATATCCGCTATTGGATATCCGCAACCGCATCCGCATGCGCGGATAGTAAAAAATTACTATCCGGTCCACCTCTATATATATATATATATATATATATATATATATATATATATATATATATATATATATATATATATATATATATATATATATATATATATATATATATATATATATATGTATATATAAATAATATAACGCAGGAATTTTTTGAGAGGTAGAGAGAAGTTGTAAATTAATTTTTTTTAAACTATGTTCATTATTAATTAAGTATTTTATTCTTTTCATGTTGAGAGAGATTAGAATTTTTTCCATCCAACTCCGGAAATTCATCTTCAATATCTATATATATATATATATATATATATATATATATATATATATATATATATATATATATATATATATATATATATATATATATATATATATATATATATATATATATATATATATATATATATATATATATATATAGATATATATATAGATAGATAAGAAGAGATAGATAGATAGATAGATAGATAGATAGATAGATAGATAGATAGATAGAGAGAGATTTAAGTATTTTAATTCGCTTAATAACTGTATCTGAAAAAGAAGAAGAGTAAGATGGTGAACCTTGAAGAGCAAAAGATCGTGTTCCGTACTTAATAAAAGACCTTCAAATCTCTTTATATTCTTTGTTTGATTCTCAAAATGAAATAATTTACTTCGTACCATTTCTATTTAAATACTCAGCAACGAGAAGTCATTGCTAAGAGTTTTTCATATTATTATTATTATTATTATTATTATTATTATTATTATTATTATTATTATTATTATTATTATTATTATTATTATTATTATTAAATTATTTTTTTGGTGAATAATTGATATGTTTAAACTTG
>SEYY01015857.1:0-7500 GCA_009176605.1 Armadillidium nasatum | reverse complement strand
AAGTCAATCGATGAGTTTCGCAAGACTTCCTCAAACGTGTTCTGAGCGTGTTTTTGAACTTGGCTTTACGGCAACTTAAAAACTTCAATTCTTCTTTCTCGTCGCGTTTCAAAATAATTAACTAAAAAATCTCGTCATACTATAAATAATGATTCGCCTTTGAGATTGACTTTTTATTTATTTATTTATTTATTTTTTGATACCTTGATCAGGATTACCTTGCTGGCATCAATATATCATATAATATATATATATATATATATATATATATATATATATATATATATATATATATATATATATATATATATATATATATATATATATATATATATATATATATATTATATATATATATATATATATATATATATATATATATATATATATATATATATATATATATATATATATATATATATATATATATATATATATATATATATATATATATATATATATATATATATATATATATATATATATATATATATATATATATATTACTTCAAATTATGTGATAATAAATATTCACAGTTAATTTGCCATTTAATTAAAATAAATTGCAACTTTATTTTGAAGGCAAACCTCGCAAACAGTGCGATGTATAGCACTTTACTCTTGTTATCGTATCAAATATATTACAATTAATTAAAATGACTTAATAATAATAATAATAATAATAATAATAATAATAATAATAATAATAATAATAATAATAATAATAATAATAATAATAATAATTTTAAATTTTAGTAGTTTATTATTACGAATTTAAAGAGCATTTGAAAAAAAAATTTTTAAATTGTGTTAATATACAAGGTATGCTCACTAAAAAGCGATTGGGAAACAGAATTCACTTAATGGGGTCTGTCTAACAAGAGATGAACAAACAGACAGACTGGGAAAGAAAAGTCGCAGAACTTGTACAAATTTAAGTTACTTTTTAATTGAAATAATAATTTGTGCTTCATCACTGCCACTCTTTTACCTTGAATTCATTACTCTTCTTATCTATTTCATTTCGTTAGGCAAGAGAACAATCTCATTTAAAAAACACTTGAGACAAGTTGTTGACACACAAAAATAACTTACACACACCTATATATTATATATATATATATATATATATATATATATATATATATATATATATATATATATATATATATATATATATATATATATATATATATATATATATGTATGTGTGTGTGTGTGTGTGTGTATGGCTGTGTGTATGGCTGTGTGTATGGCTGTGTGTATGAGTGTGCGTGTGTGAGTGTGTGTGTGGAGGTGCTGTATGGATAATATATTAAATATAGAAGGAGTCGTGCCCAAGATGTTTTTAATGGATGTCCTATGCATGCTCCAACTATTTTTAACCACTGATCACACTATCCGAAAAATGAGGCATAGCGAGTCATATAAATCACACGCAATTATGGATACGATGTTTCATTTGCGTACGAAGAGAGACAGCCTTGAACTTTCGCCTCACTCTTCGGCTTCATCAGTATTATAACAATTTTCTATCTTTTTCTTTTTCTTTTTTTTTTAAATTGAGGTTACTAAACATGTAATATGCAATTCTATTTTTGGAGATTTATTTCCAATTCTACCACGAAATTTTAAAAAATTTCTTTAATTTCTATAATTAAAAGATTTTTCAATCTGATAGACCAGGATGTGATATCGGAAAATAATAAAAAAGATAAATTGGTATGACATTTTATAAGAAATAAATTATCCTGATAGATTTTCTCCCACGCATTTTATATATAAATATATATATATATATATATATATATATATATATATATATATATATATATATATATATATATATATATATATATATATATATATATATATATATATATATATATATATATATATATATATATATATATATTATATATATATATATATATATATATATATATATATATATATATATATATATATATATATATATATATATATATATATATATATATATATATATTTATGTGAAATATTTTATACAGGAGATTCATATCCGGCTCTCAAAAATGCTAGTGTAAAAACACTTTGCATTTTTGATTAGCTTAAACAGAGAGAATTCTGAGAAAAATCAGTGAAGAGATGATTATTTACAGAAGGAAATTCATTCCTATACAAAGATTCAAAATGCAAAAGTTAAAAAATTCGATTTCTCAGAACAAAGAAAGATTAGTTTACAAAATGGAATGTGGAATAGCAACAAGAGAAGGCGAAGGACAGCAGTAACAAAAATAACTATTTATTTTTCGGTTTTAATGTTATATTAAGGTTTTCGTAATCTTATGATAGGCAAGCTAAGCACTGCAATATGATGGTTATATCTATAACTTACTACTACTACTACTACTACTACTTCTAATACTTACTATTATTAGTAGTAATAGTGTTAGTTTATAAATATGATGCTAGGTTCTAATATTTCAGTTATTTATAAATTGGTTATATATATATATATATATATATATATATATATATATATATATATATATATATATATATATATATATATATATATATATATATATATATATATATATATATATATATATATATATATATATATATATATATATATATATATATATATATATATATATATATATATATATATATATATATATATACCTGGTGCTTTATAAAGAACCCAGCCCGAAAGGTAAGGTTAGTTGAAGTTAAGCTTAAGCACATTCTCTGTCAAAAATTCATTAAGTAGCAGCACTGTACTCAAAGTCAATGCGTTGAAGCTGTGGAAAATAGGAAGTATGACTCCAGTTGCATTGGTGCGTCCATTCTATTGTGTTCTTTGGCATTGTCGTTTACATTTATTGTAGAGAAAATCATCCAAACGCGTGATAGAGGAGTTTGAATTGAAGTTTCCTAAATTTGCAACTCCAAACAAGTTGACATTATGATGATCGATTTAAAAATTTCCTAACACAGAGCCTGTTCTCAGAATCAAAAGGGCTCACTGGGCCCATTAGCTCTAAAAACTACTGATTTTCTTGTTTGTGTGTTGCAGCGTTTCTAAAGGAGTCCCTATTTTATATTCTCTATTTTGAGGAATTAAGAATCTAGAGGAGCCATGATTCATTTTGATCACTATTGGAAATGAACAGTTCCTAGAGTCGAACACGAAGGAATAACTCCCCTCTAATACAGTAAAATCATCAAACGCAGCGATGATTCTCACTTTCATATCTACTAAGTCAACAAAACGAAAGTTGCAATACAATGGTTGATTCAGAAGGGTATTTCGTCTGGTGACAAGTGGCCAAGCTATGAGATTCCTTGTTTGGAAATTCCTTATCTTTTAATTTACAAACAATCAAGCTCAATGTTGAGAAGGCCATCTTGGTGAAAAATGCTGATATTAGATTTCAAATCTTTCTTTTGATGGGTCAAGTTTTGTAGCTTGTGGAGTAGTTGTTGATGTCAGCTGTTGATTCAGGAGGGAAAATGGTCAGACCAGTGTCATATGACATATCACACAACGCATTAACTTTGGAACTGTTTTTAAGGCACATAAACTTTGGACTGTCTCTGTCGCGTGAATGAGTGAATGCTTTCCCCCGTGCCCAGATCCTGACTTTCTTTATTTACCTTTACTGAAGTGGAAAGTTATCGCATCTGAATTTTTTTTTTTTAAAATAGACATCGAAACGTAAAATAAGTACAATAAAATCTAATTTCTTAAGAGCAATTGTATCATCTTGTGTGATTTCTTGTGTGATTTGAAGGTTGTAAGAAGGCAATGAAAAAGTTCTCATAAAAATTTACATAGAGTTGTTTATGGTATCTGGGACACAGGTTTTGCAGATTGAATTGACTTGCACCGATTACTAAAGAATAACGCAAATTTGTTCGACAGTTTCACCTAACGAATTAACAACCAGTAATTCTCTTAAACTCACCACTTTAGATTGTATAGAGTATAGACCTTCCCATCAAACAAAAATATTAAACCTTGATGATGGGGATACTTCCTCCGAAAGACAAAAATTAATAACTGAAGTGATTTTCTCTTGTGTGGATGCATACATCTTATTTCCATACGCCTGAAACTCACACATTTTTGTTGAACTCTACTTTTGTTTTCATGCTAATCGTTGCAGGTAAGACTTCTTTTAAAATTGCCGTCATCTTTATACTTCAAAAATTTATTCTACTTACATTTCATTCCGAAATAATTCAAAACCTATTAGTCACTACTTCAAAACAGTAAAATTACGATAATTTTCTTGTTTTTTTTCCTCCTTTTAAATTGCATTTTGTTCTTTCAAAATTGCAAATTTATTAAGAGAAGCGATATTTTATTCTTACAATTAGCTTGGAAACGTTTATTTGTTAATTAAAGTCCCATTTATTTGCAAATATTAATTTATATTTTAAAGAACGTTACTCAAATATATAAATTGCTTTTTAGTTAAAACTGTTTGATTTTAATATATGTCTAAGGCAAAGAAAATGCAAAATCTCAAATTGAAATTTTTGCATCAAATTTTAAGCCTTTCCAAATAGTGAATCAATAATAAAAATTCAATTCAAATCAATAATATAAATATAATATAAAATTGCTTTGCAATCCTTGAAGTAAAAAAAAAAAAAAAAAAAAAAAAAAAAAATAAAAAAAATTAAAAAAAAAAAAAAAAAAAAATTTTTTTATTGCTTCAAAATTTGAAGAAAAAACGAAAAAAAAAAAAAACAATATATATATATATATATATATATATATATATATATATATATATATATATATATATATATATATATATATATATATATATATATAATATATATATATATATATATATATATTATTAAAATTATAATTGGTAGTTGCCAGTTTAAAAATTATTCTCGTTAAAAAAGAGGCTAATATTTCTGGAGACTGGTGGTTAAAGTCAGAGGTTGCCAGTTTTGAATTCTATCACTTTTTCATGGTACTTCGTGGTGTCTAGATCATATATTTCTCGATTCACCGTTGTGTCTGGATCTATTCAATTTTGGGTTCTAAACAACTTTATGTTTAAACCTTTCGTATTTTGAGTGTTTATCAAAGAGTTCAAATTTGCAATTGATAACTGATAGAATATTCTTGGATATTGGCCGATTGCTTGCCGTGTCGTTTATTCGTTTATTCTGTCAAATAACAGGCAGGTAGTTGGTTTGAAGCCAAGGGTATTCTTGAAGTTATATAAGTTGCATTCGGAGCCTTTCGCGTTAATATTTCATATTCGTCAAATCTTTGAAAGCTCTGTTTGTTAACTATAAACTACATATTCTTGGAGGCTTTGAACGGGTTTAATTTATTCGTTTCGAGCAGTGAGAAAAGCACAATTTTTCTCAAAGCTTATTCTAGCGGTGTATCATCTCCGTTTATATAAATATTCTATATTTATATAAGCGACTAACCCTAGTCTCCAAAAGAATATTGCCTCCAAAAGATAACTAAAAAACTAACATCTCAATATAGAGAGTCAACAAAAAACTCCTTATATTGATTCTGTAAAAATCCTTACATCAGGATACATTTTCACTCGTACATTGAGTGACATTAATGAAGTAATCTAATTGATTATTTTATCTTGAGAAAAATTGTGCTCTCTAGATTTCATCTAGAGAAAGTATTTTTCGTTTTCACGTTTGCGTTAATTTTCATATGCGTGTGAAAATTAAAATTTATTCGGTTAAATTTGCGCTTCATATTCTTTACTAGTGAAATAGGTTGTATATGCAAATATTTATATTTGTATATACGTAAAAAAGCTTATACGACCTGAAATAGGTTTAGAAAAGCTAACCTATAAGTCTTAACGAAAGACTTTTGAAAATCTAAATTTTGAAAATTTATATATATATATATATATATATATAATTTATAGTCTGTGAATATTTTGCGTATATTCTAGCAAAGCACATTTGCGTTTAATTGTGCATTTTGCGTTACTCTTTCGTTGCGTATTTTGCGTTTGTATTTTTGCGATTGCGAATTTGCGTATATTTATTTTGCGTATTTTGCGTTGTATTTTGAGCATTAGAAAAAAAATGCCTCTTTTTGACAAGACAGCTGCTAGTCTTCTAATTTCAGAACTGGAGGACAGCTTAAGTGAAGAATTGGGGGGAAATGAAGCTGACACCCTCTCTCCTGAAGATAGAAATAGTCTCCTTCAGGAATTGAAAGAAAGGCTGTCTCCTGTAAAAAGATCTAGAGCAGTTGTCAAGAGGAAGATCACTCTGCTTTTCAAAAATATTCTTGAGCTTTCCTCAAGCGAAGAGGATATTCAGATTACTCTGTCACAGCTCGAAGGAGTGAAGCAGTATCTTGCAGAGGTTAAAATCTTTGACACCAAAATTGAAGAAATCATTAGTAGTTCTTCTCTTCTAAAATATGACTCCAGCATTTTAGATGAGGAAATCATAGAAGCATCTCATTATCATATGAGGAATGAGAAGTTGCTTCTCAGAATGACTCCTGATCAAAAGACTTGTTCTCTTTCACCTGTGCGTCGGAGCATTCTCGGGATGATTCGATGTCCAGAGTTGATATGCAGATTATTCTGAAGAATATTCAAGCTTCAAAGCAGGTAGATTAAAATCCCTGCTATTAAAGTGTCAAGTATTCAAAGGGTGAAGGGGACCGATATTCCATTCCGTTCATTCTTGCTCTCATTCCAGAATATTTATGGAGCAAGGAAGGATGTTTCTGATGCTGCCAAGCTTCAATATTTGAAATCTCTTTTGGAGGGCAATGCTCTTAAAGACATCGAGCACTTGCCCAATGTTGATGAAAATTTGGAGGTGGCATTGGACATCTTAAAGAAGTCTTTATTTAGATAATCATATATAGTCGACTCATGATTTCATAAAATAGATTCTGCTCCTAATCTAGATAATAAAAATCTGGAAAATATTCGAATATTCTTGTCGGAAGTGAGAGCAAATCTTCACGAGCTCAATGAGTTTGGGTTAAACTTTTTCGACGTTTCGTCGGCTGGCTGTAAACTTATGAGCCACCTAATAGTCGACAAGCTCCCTTCCAATTTCTTGAGAGAGCTTAAATTGTTAACACAGGAAGAGTATCCCTCCCTAAACCATATTCTAGATAATTATGGTCGTGTCTTAAAATCAATCGAAAAGGGTAGAGTTAAAAATCAAGCTTCCCCTAAAAAGGAAAAATATTCTGAACGTCAGAAGCAAAGTAGAAATGACAAAAAGTCATCTTCTTATAATGCTTCTGTCTCCTCTGAAGAGGAGTCGTCGAAATATTCTAAAGCTGACAAAAAAGCTGAAGTATTTCTAAATGAAAAGGGGAAGAAAAAGTTTTCTCATTCACCTCCTTCAAAATGTAAATTTTGTGAAGGGAAACATAGAATGATTTCTTGCGAGAAATATTCTTCTCCCGAAACAAGGAGAGAACGTTGCAGAGAGTTAAACATGTGTTTTAACTGCTCTAGT
>SEYY01015856.1:0-20170 GCA_009176605.1 Armadillidium nasatum | reverse complement strand
TGTTTTCAGGTTGTATACGGAGTATCCTCCTCATTTACCATAATAATCGAACATTAATCAGCATTTTCAAATTAAAATAACTTTTTTTAACCTATTTCGTATTCAAACTACATGTTACTTTAAAATTAGAATGTACCATGACGTAAAGTTTCTTTTAGCAACATTCTTCAGTTACATATGATATTCTGGGAATAATATTATTTCTCAAATATTAAGTTAAAATGAGGGATCTTTACTAAAATAAAGTAATAAAATCATACGTAATCATAAAAAATAGGATATTTTCTTAGATAAACAATTAACAAATTAGGCCTAATTAACCTACCCTCAGTTAAGAAATCATTACCAAGCATTTAAATATGATGCAAATATTTCATATTAAGCAAGAAAACAGTTATTTTTATGATTTTCCTAACATCATATTTATTTTTATCGTAAATTTAGCTATTTTAAGGTATTTTCGAGGATGTCAATCTGTATTTATATTGAAAAATTCTTCAAATTAACCATACAATCAAAAAGATACATTGAATACGAGCATAAATAAAGTCAAAATAATAAAATTATTAATTTAATGAAAGATAATTTATCATATATTTTGCTTTTTAACTACATTTTTATTATTAAGACCTTACTTATATATTAAAATACAAAGTAAAACACTTATAAACTAAAACAGTAAGGTAAATTACAGCCATATTCATCACATAATCATGTCTACAAACATATATAAAGAGCTTAATAGACTTATTCAATGAAGCGAAAATAGGTAAATTACCTTTAAAAGCATCATTTATTCAAAATTATAAGCATTTTTTTCTTCAAACGTAGGATATAATATATGTCAAAATATTTTATAAATCAAAAGGTCACAATCATATTTATATATATGAAATAAGTACGTTTTATACTGAACATAAAGATTTTTATGTAAATTACATCAAATTACACTAGAATAAGCAAACATGAGCAGAAACATCGGACTAAAGATGCTTAAATTCGTTCATAATATAGAGATATTTTCATAATTAGGATAAAATAATAATCTTGTTTGCAGGTTGTATACGGAGTATCCTCCTCATTTACCATAATAATCGAACATTATCCAGCATTTTCAAATTAAAATAACTTTTTTTAACCTATTTTTATTCAAACTACATGTTTCTTTAAAATAAGAATGTACCATGACGTAAAGTTTCTCTTAGCAACATTCTTCAGTTTCATTTAATGGTCTGAGAATAATATTGTTTCACAAATATTAACCCTTTCGCTGCGTTTGGACTAATATTAGTCCATCCCGTGCATGACGGAAAAGTACGCCTAGCAGGCCAAATCATATCATTTTCACAGTTTATTATTATTATTATTATTATTATTATTATTATTATTATTATTATTATTATTATTATTATATTATATATATATATATATATATATATATATATATATATATATATATATATATATATATATATATATATATATATATATATATATATATATATAAGTCAGAGTAGAAGAAAAAGCATTTTTTTTTACTCTAGGATGTGTTATAATTGGCAATGGGGGAAGGTAGAATAGGGTGGAAAGGGGGGTAAAGAGATCGTCAGAATCTTGGAAAAATTATCTTCCATAATATTTACGATCTTCTCTCGTCAAATGTCGAAAAGAGACTAAATACTGTCGCCCTCTTTCCCTCTCTCTAAATCAGTTAGGAAAAAAAAATAAATAAATAATTAAATAATTTTTTATCCGAAGCTATAGATGGATTGGGGTTGCTTATTGGGGAATGTGGAATAGGGTTATATATATATTATATATATATATATATATATATATATATATATATATATATATATATATATATATATATATATATATATATATATATATATATATATAAAGTCAGTATGAGTGAAAAAGCATTTTGACTCGAGCCTGTAGGGGGGGGGGGTGAAGATTGGCGATGGGGGAATGTACTTGCAATAGGGTGATAGGGGCTGGGGTAAAAAGATGGTTTATACCTCAATAGCATACCGAAAAATTATCTTGAATAAAAACATTTACACCCTTCCCTCTTCAATGCAGGGAACATACTGACACTTTTCTCTCAAGCTTTATCCAAATAAAACTCCTCTCAAATGTCTGAAAAGCTACCAGATACCTTCAGATGACTTCAAAAAAGGTATTGAAACTCTAAAGCAACAAGAAAAATCATAAATACCATAACGGCGATTAACAGAGAACAGAGCTTCTACATGACGTAATATTACGGCACACGTCATACTAAATACATTTCCGATGACGTAATATTACGGCACACGCAGCGAGGGTTAAAACTGTAAAAAAATTTCAACATATCGTAGAAGGACGAAAGGTAGATGTGTTTTGTGACAATCTCTCAGTCACACAGTCACTTAAAAAAGAGACTGATGCTAATCACTTGCTTGCAAGGGAGCAGCGTTACCTAACTTTCTTGTCTGAATATGATTTGAACATAACTCATATTAAATCTGAAGATAATATTATGGCTGATTATTTGAGCAGAAATCCTGCTGAGCAGCCAACTCCCAGTTCACTGAAATTACCAGCTCCTTCAAATACTGCAGAAAATGCAGATGCAACAAGCCATTCACTCCAACTTGGAAGAGAAGACACTGTTACAGAAGTCCTTCCTGAAGCAATCTGCGATGAAGCATTGGTCACACCAGAGCTTTCTCCACAGCAGGATTCTTTAATAGAGGATGACTGTCATTCACTGTCATCTATTTTCCATATTTCATCCAGTGAAGTGTTTCAAACTATTTCAGTGTAAAATTGATTATAAAGAACTTCAAACAGCACAAGAAACAGATGTGCAACTTCAAAAATATTTAAACAAGCAAGAAAATACTAATCTCAAGCTGACCAAGCGAAACTATTATTATAAAAATGACCTACTGTCTTTGGTTGTCGATGAATCTATTCCACTTTCACCTCGTGTCTTTGTTCCTGAATCTTTCATTATACCTGTTATTTCTTATTCGCATTCACTTGGGCATTTTGGAGTCAAGAAAACTCTGGCATCTCTTAGGAAGCGCTTTGTATGGAAGGATATGCCAAAATACACAAAGCAGTTTGTTCTAAGTTGTGATTCATGTCAGAGATCTAAATCATTACGCAAAATAAGCCCACCATATGAATCTTACCAGCCAGTTTCAGCAAAATTTCAGGTGGTTCATATAGATATTCTTAAAATGCCTGCATGTAAAAATTATAAATATCTTTTAACTTTAATTGATAGATTAATATCTCGCTATCTCTTTGCTTTCCCCTTGAAAAACATAGAAACCTCTACAATTGTGGAGACAATTAACAGAGAATTCTTACCCATAGCTGGAGTGGTAGGAACTTATGTTTCGGATCGTGGTGGACAATTTACTTCTGATTTATTTACAAGTGTTTGTGAGGAGCTAGGATCCCGACATAACTTTACTTCTGCCTATACCCCTCAGAGTAATGGACTCATTGAAAACTCTCATAGAACACTATTGAGGTCTCTTCGAGCCATGCTGTCGGATGAGTTGGAAGATGTTCAGAATTATTGGTTGGATCTCCTTCCCCTAGTGCTGTTATGTTTAAGAACTGCCACCATTAAACTCAGAAGGAATAACCCCTGCTATCTTAATAATGGGTCAAAATCCCTCCAGACCTGGAGACTTAATAGAGCAAGTTTAGTCCTCATTCCCATTTTCAATAAAAACATACGCAGAAAAATTGAAATTATTTTTGGGACTCCCTCTATCTCCAGAATTTTCTGCCAAAAATCCAAAAATATATGTCCCAAAGAACTTACAAGATGCGAAATTTGTTCTTGTAAAGAACCAACAATATGGCAGAAACAAACTAGAAGCAGTATACCATGGTCCCTATCCCATTGTAAAATTTTCCGGTAATAATGTATACATAAAAAAGAATAATAAAGTTCAATGTGAAAATATTATAAATATTAAACCATATTTTAGTTTAAGTAATGAAAGTGTTGAACAAGGAACAATGTGATAAAGAAATTTAAGGTGCTATATAAATATATTTTTGTAATTTTTTTTAAATTTTACATATTTTACATTTTTTTTTACAAATTTTAATGAATACTATTTTGTTAGAATAAGTTTCCTCTAATGCTTTAATTTCCACTATTTCTTCAAATCACTATTCTAACATCTAGGTAAGAAGGTAGGGTGTTCAGGTATGAATCTCCAAGTAACCTGGTTACTTGGAAATTCATTCTCTGGGTGTCACCATCTTGGAGTAAAGTTGTATTGATAATAATTGCTTTTTGTAAATATAATTTAATTAAAATAATATCGAAAAAAGGGACGATATCGAGTATATCGATATCGTGCATGCCCAATGCCCACATGTATCGATCTTTGTTAGCGTCATTTGTAAAAAAAATTCTGAAACTAAAAAGCCGGTAAAACAACATGCTTTTAAACTTGTGCAGAAATAAATAAATAAAATATATTAAGAAGAATAAAAATTTTAATAAACCGAATATTTTTAATATTATAATTAATAAATTCTACTGAAAAAGAAAAAGGTAAGAAATAAAAATTTATTTTATAGCCGAATTTCGAGGCCTGGCCTTCATACCCTAAGCCATCTACTGACCTTAGGGCTACATAGGCATCTTAAGCAAGACCTTAATTTTGCATATATATATATATATATATATATATATATATATATATATATATATATATATATATATATATATATATATATATATATATATGGGGTCAAGAAAGAGAGTTCTAAGTTAAGAGAGGTGATAAGAAGTTTTGCTGAAAAACTGAAAGAGGCGGGATTGAGAGTGAATGTGAAAAAGACAGAATTGTTAATAGAAGGGAGGTGAGCTTGTGCTGAAGGTGCATGGCGAGGAGGTGAGGGTGGTAGTTAGGTGTGAGTATTTGTTAAGGGGAAAGTATTCACAAGGAAATTAGGTGATATGCTGGAAATCACCAATGGGATGGAGAAATACGGAAGAGTGGTGAGAGCGCTGTACACAATAGTCAACAAAAATATGGATGTAGGAGTAAAGAAAGTAATTTTTGAAAGTACTCTGACCCCAGTTTTGCTATATGGGACAGACTTGAAGTACGACAACAAGAGAAGAATAGAATTCAAGCAACAGAGATGAGGGTGCTGCGGTTGATGGTGGGAAGGACCAGGAATGGGAGGATAAGAAACAAAAGAATTAGAGAAAGTAGGGGCTGGAACAATAATTCAAAAGATAGTTGCAGCAAGACTGAGATGGTTGGGACAAGTATGGAGAATGCTGGAGGGGAGAGCCAAGAGAAAGAAGACTGAGAGGGAGAAAAGGAGAAATGAATGAAGTCAGTTGGGGATTCACCTAGTCAACATCAGCTGACTACTTTGGAACATTTGGTGGAAGATGGAATTATTTTTGACATCTAGATGGATACGATACGAGTGCTGTACCCTATAGACAGGATATATATATATATATATATATATATATATATATATATATATATATATATATATATATATATATATATATATATATATATATATATATATATATATATATATATATATATATATATATATATATATATATATATATATATATATATATATATATATATATATATATATATATATATATATATATATATATATATATATATATATATATATATATATATATATATATATATATATATAACAGTTAAGAATTGGTATCAGTACCTGTAAAATTTTTGGTATCTCTCCATCCCTATATATATATATATATATATATATATATATATATATATATATATATATATATATATATATATATATATATATATATATATATATATAAACTGTTAAGAATCGGTATCGTTATCGGAATCATAAAATTTTTGGTATCACTCCATCCATAATATATATATATATATATATATATATATATATATATATATATATATATATATATATATATATATATATATATATATATATATATATATATATATATATATATATATATATATATATATATATATATATATATATATATATATATATATATATATATATATATATATATATATATATATATATATATATATATATATACGCACGCTTGCATGCACGCAAAAATAATAATTGCTATAACCACATCCACATCATAACTCCTGAGGTACTCGGATGGTAGATGTTCATCCATTCTCCCATTGAGATAGATACTCCCAAAGTTGCTGCTATCGACTATTAGCCTATCGTAGTGTAGTTGTTAAGAATCATTGTATGGTTATTGGTCATACACTCATTCTCATAGGTTCAAACTACGTTCCTAATATTATTTATCAATTAAAATATATATTTTTTTATAATATGATTTTTGTATACATTATTAGATTTTTGATGGTCATTTGAAATCAGTATCATTGCCTGTCTACTTACTATTTCTAATCATAAATACCCTCATTTTGGGTATTTACCTGGGGCCTGGGTAAATACCCATTTACAAATACCTTACCCATTGGGCATTTACCTGGCTCACATCATAGACCCATCCCTAATCTTTAGTAGATGCATTCAAAATATAATTGTGCACTGTTTTAGACTAAAAAATCCACAGAAAAGCATATTTAGTTGTATGAAAATATAAATATTTTATCAATTTGCAAATGTAATAGATCCTAAGTTTAAGCTTGACTGGTTCCCTGAAAAGGGACAAGTTAACAGAAGGGCTTCTGTGTTAGTGACATATATTTTCAAAGCATCAAAACTTTCCAGGATAGTTATTGCATAATCAGGAGAAATAAAAAGTAGTAGTTCAGGAAACCCTCCATCAAAGAGGATATTGTTCAACTTTATGGTTTCTTTAACTGAAAACCAACAAGATTCCAAATGCTTCAATATTGTAAAACCGAAATATTTCAGTCAACCATGTATTTCTAAAGAAAGGGATATAAAAATTTATTGGAAAAATAATGGAGTTGCTTAAAACACTGGCAAAGCTTAGCAGAAATATACAACTATTCCAGCAACTTATGCTCCTGTAAAAGGAATTTTCAGCTTCACAGGAAAGTCTTTCACCCTAGCAGATGTTGACTGATTGACAAATTTTGAAACTCAATGGTTGTGAAATGCAATAATATATAGAATTTTGCTTTTAATTTTTACACTTAAGAATTTATAAAATTATTTGTGAATACATTTTATTCGCTATTTACCTTTATTATGAATATTTTACTACAATGTCTACAATAATTCAAAATTTAGGAAGAGATCTCAGTAGTATAATTTTACATGTTAATAACTATGGTTTTATAAAACAAATTTTGAAATGTAGTTGTACTTCAGTACAACACATTTTTCCTGTAACTATATATATATATATATATATATATATATATATATATATATATATATATATATATATATATATATATATATATATATATATATATATATATATATATATATATATATATATATATATAAAGTAATACTCTTACATATTTCTTTCAGGACTGTATTCATGTCTTTCAATTACCATCCAAAAACTTTGCCAAGGTATTGAGTATTTTGTGTTTTTTGTACTTAATATTGAATTTAAAAAAAGTAGTAAATTTGGAAAACCTTAATATTCAAAGAAGTTTGCAAATTGGGTTATTATTTATTTATTTTTTATGAAAAGTTCACATTACAAGGACCTTGCCCTATTTGAGGTAGATTATACCTCTGATCTCCAAATGGGATAGAACTGGTGCCCTCAGGATCATAAGTCAATCACAAAATCTTTAAGACACAGTACAGTCAAACTTTTTTTAAAGCTTCTAGATTCATTATATATATATATATATATTATATATATTATATATATATATATATATATTATATATATATATATATATATATATATATATATATATATATATATATATATATATATATATATATATATAACAATTTATTTTGTGATAGGATGTTTAAGATATCGATTTCCAATATTTAAAGTGACATTTTTTTTTTTTTTTTTTTTTGGGGGGGGGGGGTTCAGATGTGCTCATGATGTCTGCCGCAGTCACCATTGATATATCTGAAGGAATACATGGGTTATAAAATGGCCTTAAAAGAAAATTTCGTGTAAAATATGTAACTATATATGTTTTTTTTTTATATAAAAATATGAATTAAAAATGTCTTTTGTAACAGCAAATAGATTAGAAATTAGAAAATTATAAAGGTAAGAGATTATTTTTTTTATGAGCCTCAAATGTAGGCCTGTCTAAGCTAGACTTGTTATTGCGAAGTTGGTGAACCGCCGTTTGTGACAGAAATAAATTAGAAAACCAACAACAGAATAAATAAATAACAGGCCAACATTTCTTTTCAAAAATTTAAAATATATAATAATATATATATATATATATATATATATATATATATATATATATATATATATATATATATATATATATATATATATATTTTAATTACTGAATAGGCTCAAGATAACACAGCATAGGCCATATATAAAATACAAGCTCAGAACAGCTAAAAATGAAATAAAAACTGTAATTTAATAAAGAAATAAGAATTTTACCCAATTTTAATTTATTTTAGACCTGCAGGCTACAACTGAAATTAACATAGTGCCAAAGCAACTCTGGTCTAGTGTGCAGCACGGAGCTAGTACAGTAATATTGAACTTTAAGTGAGCATTGAAAAAAAAATTTTTTTACGCTACATTTGTATAATAATAAAAAGTGATTTATAGTCAAAGAGTGAAGCAAATATTGTGAAATTTAATAATATAAATTTGCATTTAAACAGAAAAATGACTAAGTTATAACTTAAAAATTTTTAATTTTTTATTTGCTAAACATTGTTAACCTAAATAAATAAAAAATTTATAAATCATAAGCATACAATTTTGAAATATATATATTATATTATATAATATAATATATATATATATATATATATATATATATATATATATATATATATATATATATATATATATATATATATATATATATATATATATATATATATATATATAACATTTCAAGATGCCTTCAAGAAGAAATAAATAAATAAATCAGGAATTCAAGCACACAATTAAGTTCTTCCACATCTGGTGTATCTATGCATCTGGTAGAAAGGGATGCTGAAGAACCTCCTAATAGAACAGATAACATTGACACAGAAAGATATAATCATCCTAGTCCAGAGTGAAATGCGTCCAGTGATAGTTCATGTTCCAGAAGCCCTTCTCCTTATAGATGACATCGAAAGACACTCACTATTCAGGATTTACCAAGATTTGATAAGTGGCTAAAAAAGTTGGAATGGTTATTTCAGCTTTATTTTGTGGATAATCCTATTGAATGTATACAACTGATGGGATGTCTCTTACTATCTGCTATCATTTCCCAAATTCAGGCTCCTGTAACTGAAAATAAATACAGAGAGTTGAAAAGAGTATTAATCGAAACATATGCACTCTCAGCCAGAAAAAGAGTTGAATATTTATTTCAACAGAAGTTGAAACCTGGTGAGAAACCCTCATCCTACTTTAACAGAGTAAGACTTTCACTTGGAGATCCAGCTTTCGAAGTCATGCTTTGTAAAAACAAAAGTCACAAAGGAAATGTTCCTTTAAGTCTTACCTGAAGACATTGCTCCTGTACTAAAAGTACTAGCCAGAGACCTATCAATTTATGAAATGTCAGAAGCTGCAGACAAATATATGCTTCAACAAGGGAGAACTGCATTGGATCATTAGTGCAATGATTCAATCAATGCTATAGTAATCTTTCCTACAAGAACTTCAAGAGAACCTACACCACCACCTGTCAATAATGTTTCCACCCATAAATTTGTTAATTGCAGAGATCTTTCATAAAATAGAAGAATTAACATCACAAGTACATATGCTGGATGTAAGGGTGCTGCAAATTAAAGATGGTTGGTCAAGAGGCCAATCTCCCAGAGACAGATCACCTTTCCGATTTTGGCCAGAAGGTGCTATCTTCTATTACCAATACAAATTCCGAGAAAAGGCTACCTAATGCTAAGGAGGTAGCTGTCAATGGATGCCATTGCCACCCAAACTTCCCACTACTGGACCGTCTCCCCTCCCCCTTCGGAAAGTGAATTGGTGGGTGAAATTAAGCCCCTCAAAAAGAAAAAAGTGCAATTTAATAATACAATAAAGAGTAAAATAGGTAGTGAAGATAATGCATGAATAATATACAAAAAATTAAGAGATCAGGAAACTAAAAGCTATCCCCTAATTAATAATCTTAAAACTAATAAAAATTAATAATGAAATAACCTATATAGTTTTTCAAATTATTTAATATTTCTTTTAATATTTACTAATAAAAAATAAAGGGGATAATATGTGAAAAAAGGTATGCCACCCAATATATATATATATATATATATATATATATATATATATATATATATATATATATATATATATATATATATATATATATATATATATATATATATATATATATATATATATATATATATTGGGTGGCATATCTTTTTCCACATATTATCCCCTTTATTTTTTATTAGTAAATATTAAAAGAAATATTAAATAATTTGAAAAACTATATAGGTGATTTCATTGTTAATTTTTATTAGTCTTAAGATTTTATTACTATTTTTTTTTTATTATTATTTTTTCAATTTTATTTATTTTATTTTTTTCATTAATGTAAGAATGGAATTTAGTTTAACATTTTTTTTGTGCATATTAATGTTTTAGTTTTATTTGGTGACAAAATAGAAAAATGTTGTAAGAGGTCATTCTGATTTTTGCAATTTGCTGAGTGAATAAGATTTCTTAAAAGAATTAAATGGAGAAAAATCTTTTTAGAACCATTTATTATTAAATTATCCTTCAATTGTGCTAGTTTCCTAAATAAAATTATATAGAGAGAATTCTAAAACCAGTTTATTATGGTATGTAGATTATTTTAAGATTTTTTTATTTAATAAAGAAGGATAGTTAGGACACCTCCAGAGACCTAGATAAATTTGTATTTGTTCTAGGTACAAAAGTGATTATTTTATTTATTTTTTTATTTAATAAAGAAGGATAGTTAGGACACCTCCAGAGACCTAGATAAATTTGTATTTGTTCTAGGTCTTGGGAAATACTCAAAAGTGAATTTTTATTTATATTATTTCATTGACCTATATTGAATTTTTTTTTATATATTTTCTAGAAACTTTGGCAATGAAACCAGTGCCTCACATTTACCTTATGTTCCCTTTCCTGCTCATGCAACTTATTTGCATCCATTTAATAATGCCTGCACAGAATATGAAGACTGTGATGAGCCAATTGATATGTCTATTAAACGGAAACCAGAAACATCTCACAATGATTCAGAGCCTTATAATTCTAATAGGTGTAAATCCTTTAATAGTGAATCATCGGCATTGCCATTCTCATCTTCATATTCAGTTTCTTATTTGACTCGACCATCAGTAATAACAAGATTTGATTCATTGCATGAACATGGAAACTTGCCTCCTCCCCCATCATATGAGTCTGCAAATAAAGATCGATCTTCTAAAAAATTAATTAATGTCAAGAATATGTTGCAGACAGACAATGAGAAAAATTCAAGTGAAGTTAAAAAAAAATCTGGTAGGTGTTTTATCTTTTTTATTTTGTAGAATCTAAGTCATGGAAATTAATGTGTGATTACAGATTTAAATGTTTATTACACAATTCAAATTTTGAAAAATTCACTCTAACATTTATTCATTGACTTCTTGTTATTAATTTATCTACCAATCATTGACGACTTGATAACTGATGTAAGTTAACAATTTTTAATCCTATAATGCTGATTGAGTATCCTTCCCCAAGTTTGCTGAAATGGTTTTAGTTGATAATGATTACAAAAAGGTAATTATATTATTTTGCCAATATTTAAAGATGCATGTTGTATAAGAAAATTCTGGCATTATAGATATTTTTTGATCTGATAAAATAACTGAAAAACATTTCAATTATAGTTAATACTAAGAGATTTAAAGGTACTATAACACAACCATATAGGGACCGACCGGAGCTGGAATTTTGCCTGGGCCGGGGTTGCCTAAAATTTGTAAAAACGTCAAAAGCACTGGAATTTTAGGTTAGAAAATTATATATAAATTTAATTCATTTATTTAATTGTAAAAGAGTAACTTAAGGAAATGAATTAAAGGCATTTTTTTCAAAAAAATTTCAAAAAAAATTACAGATTTTGTATGCTTAAAAAAAAGTACAAAATTTAAAAAAACATTTTTTTTTCTGATTCTTAATAGTGATTCAACATAATATATATATATATATATATATATATATATATATATATATATATATATATATATATATATATATATATATATATATATATATATATATATATATATAGTTTAAAGTTTGAAAAAATGAAAGATATAAAATTTTCAATATAACCTGTATTTATATAAATATTATTTTATTGCTATGTATCAAACTTGTATCATTTAGCTACATTATTTCAAAATTATTATTTTGCTTATACTTTCAGTCAATATGGCTAAAAGATCAGCTTCTGCATTATTGTGGTACTTTACAATGTTTCAGGATAGGCTCGAAATAGCTAAATGTAATATCTGCAGTCAGGAAATTAGAAGAGGATCTCTGGGTGTCCCAAGTAAAAAATTTAAAAAAAAAATCTTTATAGGGGCATCTAAAATCAAAACACAAAGATGAACATTTACTTGCAGAAAAGAAGCGGTCAAAAGAAACAGAAAAGAAAAAGAAAATATTGAAAAAAACAAAAATCTTTTTTTCTTATATTTTGTTTTTTTTGTTTTATTTGACTGATTGAGTTGAAATTTTCAGGGTATATGCTTTTTTCCCCGAAGTTCTGAGTAGATTTCGAGCATTTTTCTGAATCTTTAGCGGTTTGAAAGTTATTTGGACCCAATGTTGAAAAAAATGAATAGCTGGGTCAAACCACTGATCCACATGAGCTGAAAATTTAACTGAATAATCTTAGCCCAATTTCTTGCATTGGTGAGAACAGATTTTTTATGTCACGTCTAGAAAAAAAGTAATAAGCACTTGAAAAACAATTTGTAAAAATCGTACCCTTCTGGAGAAAAAAAAATTATTAAAAAAAAAAAAAAAAAAAAAAATGCTACATACTAATTTTTTTATTTCTGGAAATTGTTTAGAGAGGGGGGACAGGGCAACAACTATTATTTAGAGCATTATTATATACTGCTTGTTTGAAGCAAAGATATAACCTCTCAAACTTTGAAAATTTTTGAAATTTGGTCAAAAATGGACCTTTTCGAAGTCTATATCTCAAAACCAATGAATTGCATCGAATAAAGTATAGGGAGGAATTTGTAGCCCTATCCCTCTTCTATACACTTACCAAAAATAAGAAATGTTGTATTTTTTTTTTTATTATGTATTATTTTTTTTAGCTCAAAAAGGTGGATTTAAAAAAAAAAAAAAAAAAATTTAAAAAAAAAAAATTTTTTTTTCGATGGTTGGTCAAGTTTTGGGCTCTTAACATATTTTCTATAACTTTGGGATACAAAATTTCAAGTTATTCCAAAAATTGGTTTAGCCCCGCCATTCATTTGAAAAAGTGTCAACTTTAAGAAAAAATAAATTTAAATTATAGACTCAGAAAAACGCTAGAAATGGACTTTCTTCACCGTGAAACTAAAACCAATTTACTCTGAAAATTTCAGAAGAATCTGCTGAAAATAAAAATAAAAAAAGAGTTTTTGAAATTGAACTGTCACCTTAAGCATAATTTGCCATTTTAACCCTGGTTTTCCCTGATTTTTAGCCGGGGCCCCGGTCGGTTCATACTACCATACAAAAAGGAAGTAATTATCCATTTCTTATTTTTGCCTTTGGTATTTGTTTTGTTTTCCATTTCTAATGTATAACTAGGGGCAGTCAAAATTGTTGAAGAATGCACCAACTCATATGCAGCACATTTGAGTTATAGTTAATTCTGAGAGTCAGTATCAATATTGGTAAAAAATTACTGATACCAAAATCTTGCATACAAGAAAACATTATTTCTGTAGAAAGTTTGTCAAATTTTCAATTATTATTATTGAATAGGAATAAAAGTCACTTTCCACAAGATCAAGTGGGTATATATACAGGGCGGATACTAATTATACTGACAAATCCTGGGATATTATTAAATACACTGTACTGGACAAATCATATTTATAAAACCTTATCAGGAAATGCATGATTAAGGAGAAAACACAGATACTTACCCATACAAGCATACTTGATATGTAGCAGTTGGTGAATAACAGGCCTGTGTAGCCCAGGTGGCAACTTAGTAACAGCTCCAAAATTATATGTTTAGCAGAACTGTAAAACGTTTAGCAACTGTGGATACTGAGGTATCTTCCCACACAGTAATGGAACAGCATGCATAAGGTGTATGTATTATAGAATACTAGTATTGAATCAGTGACAATAGTGCATTATCCATATCATCAGCAGGCTGACATGTTGAGCATGCAAATGATAATGAGGTAGCAAGATTATATTCGACTACATATTTTAATAGATGACAACTCTATCACGACCTTCATCATCATATTTCAGAGAGTGTGTGAAAGAGGACATCTGATAACACCCATATCTAACAGTGAATGGCCCTGTGCTGTTTGTATACCAAAGGGGGGACTTTATTCTCCTTTACATTGCAAGGGATTGACGAGTCTGCTACAAAACACTAGCAGTCGTCATAGTGTCTCATCAGACTATCAGACTGTACCAAATGTACTCCATGACAAGAAATGTAGATGCCTGAATAGCATTTGAAGGGTCACATTTTGAACACCTACAATGACTTGGACTGGGATGTTGATCTATGGTTATTATATATGCAATAAATAAATAAATAAAAAATACTGGTGTTTCATTATGTTTTGTATCCACCTCAACAATGGGAAATGTGTGGGATATATCTTCTCAATTAAGCATTAAACTTAAAGGGTTCATTAAACTTGATTTGCCCAGCACAGCGTGTTTAATAAGATCCCATGGTTTGTCAATATAATTAGTATCTACAATATATATATATATATATATATATATATATATATATATATATATATATATATATATATATATATATATATATATATATATATATATATATATATTTCACTTTTCTCATGCTTGTGGGGTGGTGCCCTCACTCTGTTACATCTCACTCTGTCCTCCATAATTCTTCTTCACTCGTCTAAACTCGAACCCTTTTCTTCAAAAATCTCCCTCACTCTATTGCCTTTTGCTCCCTCAATGCCCCCTACCTCAGATTTAAGAATTCTACCCACCATCTTGTCCTCAAACATTCTACACACATGTCCAAACCACTCTCCTTTGCTCTATCCACGATTTCCTTCCTCCACCTATGTGTCTCTCATTATTTCGTTTCTAATCCTATTACCCTTCTCAAACTACATGTTGCTCTCAATTCCTTCATCTCAAACACATTCGATCTTTTCCTTGACTGAGGAAAAGATCAAATTATTGATACAAGTATTATTGATACAAAACTTTTAAATACAGAGACCATAAACTTTGCTGATATTGATACTGATACTTCAACCCAAATACACTATATATATTAGGGATGGAGTGAAGTATCGGCATCGGTATCGAGCTCTCAGGTATCGGTATCGGTATCAGCTAAAAATGACCGATACCACATTTTTTTATCTCTTTGGCTTAATTAAATGGTGCAATTTTTAAATAATATTACGTAATATTTTGAACGTCATTTCGCGATAATTTGGTTTCCAGAACATTGATATGTTGCTTGCTATTTACTTCTTACCATTTGGTTTGTTTTCTTAAATATTTATTTTATTTTAATCCTTGATTAATCCGTTAGTAACATATTAAGATGGTAACCAAGGTACATGATAATATATATATATATATATATATATATATATATATATATATATATATATATATATATATATATGCGTGTGTGTGTAGGGGAGAACGTAGCGCCGTCCAAAGCGATGCAAGTACCCTTTATTGGGCATAATCCGGGGAGTGACAGCGGTTCTCAACCTGGGGTACGCCTGCTATCGATTGGGGGTACACAAAAAAATATATGGATTAATTAAAAAAGAATAGAAAAGGAAAAATTAATAGAATATAGATTATAGAATATCAAATTACGAAATTAAATTATTGTTCTATATATATATATATATATATATATATATATATATATATATATATATATATGGATTTTTGTGTGTGTACGAAAGGGTACGGAACATTATGAAAGGGTACGGAAGGAAAAAAGGTTGGGAACCGCTGGTCTAAGACCATTCCGTTTCACTCCCTAGCCCTTTGGTTCGTTCCTTTTTCGCGTTTCATTTCTCAGAGGGTCTCTAGTGTCCCTGCTCATATTGGAGTGTCTATGCTCCCACTTCTCCTTCCTACCCCTTCTCATGTTCTAAATTTACAAGCTCTTACTCGTACCTTTATAATAAAAATAAAAATAAATAAATAAATTAAAAAAAAAGTGAAATTCAAAGCAGCCTCAGAGATGCTTCGAGGAGCTTCATCCAAAGAATGCCCTCATCACTCCTCACCCCATTATCACCTGAGAGTTGGTGGCCTCCGATGATGGGGATGGTGCCGCCAGGACCTTAAGTTCGGCTTGCCCCTGGCGCACGTTGTGATTTTTTAATTAATTTCTGTAACATTCCAGATCTGATAGTATTCCTCTTGCGGTTCTCAAAACTTGTGCTTCTGAGCTTGCAGACTGCCTTGGTAAACTATTTAGTCTTTGTCTCTTCACTTCGACCTTCCCTTCTTGATGGAAACGCTCGCTCATTTAGCCTGTGCCGAAGAAAGGGGACCCCTCTCAACCCTCTAACTAACGTGCTATTTCTTTAACCTGCGTTCTCTTTATAGTTTTCGATTCTATCCTTAGCAGGAAGATTTGGAAGCACCTTAATTCTTCTAACCTAATCTCTGATCGCCAGTATGGCTTTCGTAAAGAACGTTCTACTGGTGATCTTCTTTCCGTACTTTCTGACTCATGGTCCTCCGCTCTTCTGGGTTTCGGTGAATCTTTTGCTGTGGTCTAGACATATCGAAATTTCTCGATAGAAACTGGCACAAAGCTTTCATTTCCAAACTTCCCTCTTTGGAATCTATCTTCTCTCTAATTTTCTTTCCTGGCAGTAATATAGCAGCTGTTGTAGACGGCCACAGTTCTTCCTATAAATCTAAATATGGTGTTCCTCAAGGATCTGTCCTATCTCCAACTCTTTTTCTAATTTTCATCAATGACCTTCTCTCTATTACTTCGTCTCCTATACACTCCTATGCCGATAACTCCACCCTTCATTACTCTTTTCACAATGAAAGACGCCCCTCCCAACAGCAGTTTATAGATTCAAGAAGTATGGATTGGAGCAACTGACCTCTGATCTTTCTCGTATTTCAAATTGGAGAAGAGAAAACATGGTCGTTTTCAATGCCTCAAAAACTCAATTCCTCCATCTTTCTACTCGACACAATCTTCCACACAACTATGACATCTTCTTCGAAAACACTCAACTCAAACCTTCATCTGTCCTCAATATTCTCGGTGTTTCTTTTTCTCGTGATCTTTCTTGGAAAGCAAGCTTCTAAGAGGTTGGGTGTTCTGAGGCGCCTTCAGTGTTTTTTTCACGCCACCCAGTTGCTTGCTCTTATAAGGGTGTTGTTCGCCCTTGTATGGAGTACGCCTCACACATCTGGGTGGTTCCACTCATACAGCTCATCTTGAAAAGGTGGAGTCTAGGGCTTTTCGTCTTATCAACTCTCCTGCTCTTACTAACTCTCTCCAATCTCTTTCTTCCTGTCGAATTGTTGCGTCACTCTCTCTATACTATCGCTATTACAACGGACACTGCTCTTCTGAACTCTCACGTCGCATACCTCCTCCATTGAGAAGGGCTCGTGCGACACGACTTTCTACACAGTCTCATCCTTTCTCTGTCCAACTCTCCGACATCCAGACTTAACCGCTATGCTCAATCTTACATGTACTCTACTGGTAAAGTCTGAAACACACTCCCTTTATCTGTTTTCCCAACTTCCTTTGACTTGCAGACTTTTAAACGCCGTGTATCGGGTCATGTCAGCCATTAGCGACCAGATTTCGACATTTCCCCAATCTGGTGGATATTGGCAGGAATTGGCCTTTGCCCACCAGAGAGTAATATATATATATATATATATATATATATATATATATATATATATATATATATATATATATATATATATTCATATATATATATATATATATATATATATATATATATATATATATATATATTATTATATATTATATATATATATATATATATATATATATATATATATATATATATATATATATATTCTTAACAGTTAAAAATTGTATCAGTATCGTAATCAGCAAATTTTAGGTATCGGTATATTGGTATCGGTATCGGTAAAAATTTTGGTATCGCTCCATCCCAATATATATATATATATATATATATATATATATATATATATATATATATATATATATATATATATATATATATATATATATATATATGTATAACCAACAATAATTCTTGAATATTTATATTTAAAAAGAAACTACCATACTTTTTTGTCATATTAAATTTTCATAAAATAATGAATATATATGCATAACATAAATGAATTACTTATTTTCTTTATGAGACTCATTTACAATTGATTGATTTGTACAAAAGGAGAAGTTTCTCTTTTACATATATATAATATATATATATATATATATATATAATATATATATATTATATATATATATATATATATATATAATATATATAAATTAAAATTTTTTATTTAATTAATAAAAAAAATTAAAAATTTAAAAATTTTAATATTTTTAACTGTAAAAATTTAATTAATATAGTGACATCATTAAAATTTACTTGGTTTATTTGAATGAATATACATATTTAAAAGCGCAAAAGTGCGCACGCGCATTAGTAGTAAAAATTACATAACAGTCGTACATTTTAAAAACAGTATTGTTCTTGATTTTGTACTGAAAGCTTCTATTGAAATTGTGATACTTTAAAAAGTTAAACTATTGAAACTAATTGTGTCTAGTTAAGTTAATATTGTTTATTATTGGTCATCATTAATAAATAATATTCCAAGATTCATTTCTTAATGAAACTATAAAAATTATTATAAAAAAGTTAAAAGTAGACCTTATTTTAGCCTGAACTAGGTTTTGATAATCTAGCGCTAGAGAGTTAAACTTAGGTAGGTGATTTAGGGTCTTAAACTTTAGCAACATTTAATAATTAAGAGAATTTTAACTAAAGGTAAGAATTTAATTAAATTTAACATAGTAAATATAAAATTCTTACAAAATTAAGAAATGAATTATTGACTACTTAAACTATTAATGGTTAAACTAGGCCCTAGGTTTGTGGCCTACATAATCTAAGCCTGGCCTAGACTTACTTTGGAATTTTATACTAAAGCTTGGTATTGCCTTGCTTAAACTGTGATTTAAACTATTAATAGTTTAAGCTTGTTTTTAAAACAAGCTTAGCCTAAATTAGAATACTTAGTATAATCTAACCTAGGTCCTTTATTATATAAGACTGTAAATAGGCCTAACTAAATTAATATAACTAACTTGTCATTATAGTTATGGGCCTAACCTAAGTAACATAGGTCTATGAAAGACTTAAGCCTTGAAATACAATGGATGGTAGTGATGATACTGATACATCCAGTAAATATAAATCTCAAATTTCCACCATTTCTAGAAAAGAGGATATAATAAAAGACTATTACTATAGTTTTAAATAAATTAAATGAGTTTAAGGCTCAAGGTAAATTAACTTCTTCATTTTTTAAAGTTCAGTATGAAAAGATTTTAAAAGAAGTTGACCTATTAAATACATGATAGTGAAATATTAAATATTTTAGAGGATGAAAAGGTTGAAGAAATTGATTTTGATTTTTTTACAAAAGAAATTGAATCTCAAGTTGAGTATCATTTTTCTTGGAATTGTCTTTAGA